>SKCR01034380.1:0-49280 GCA_019454045.1 Zanthoxylum bungeanum
CTCGGTCTAAGCTTTTCGAAGGTATAAAGATCACTAAAATCGGAAGTTGGTAGCTCAAGTTAGGGTTAAAATATTAAAATTTACCTGTGACTCAGTTAAGCTGACAAAGAAAGTGTTGGTACTGAAAATTTGTCCCGACTCTCCGGGCGGGATTTATAAGGTTTCTAACCCACCAACATATGATTATATGTATAATGATATATCATGCATGATGAATTAATTGTATTGGATATGTCATAATTAACCGCGGTTTTACAATGTTGTAATGACATAAATAATTATGTTGATTCTCTGGGAATAATTATGTTGATTCTCTGATATTCTGGTTCTAAGAGATAGCTGGTTGCTCGTGTAATGACATTAATTGTGTAGTTATTGCTTCTCTATTTCTGGTTTCTGGTTTTTGGTTTTAAGAATGGCTTCTCTGTTGCTGCTATGTAGTTGTTGCTTCTCTATTTCTGGTTTATGGTTTTTAATTTTAAGAATGGCTTCACTATTTCTGCTATGTAGTTATTGCTTCTTTGTTTCTGGTTTCTGGTTTTAAGAATGACTTCTCTGTTGCTGCTACTTTGTTTCTAGTGTAGTTGGTGTTGAAGTGATTGGCATAGAACTTGTAAGTTTATCATACGGTGGGATTCTTTTACTTGTAAGTTACATGGTTTTATATATTTGCATTCTGTAGAAAGTGAATGGAAAACACATTCATTGTCAATTTTAATGGACTTTCAGTAACTGTTGTATAAGGAACGGTTCATGAAGTTGCTGAGATTTTATTTCCTGTTCATTCTTTTTATAGGGTAATGAATAGAATTTTAAGTCAACAACTGTGTCTCCAAGGAAAAAACATGCCACAGAACAACCCCAATTGAGTGAAGAAGTAGCTGAATATCAGCCACCAATAACCCAAAAAATAATCCAAAAAACCAGGAAAAATGCCCCAAATAACCCAAAAAACAGTCCAAAGAAACCAAAAAAAAAGACCCTAAAAAGTTCTACCAAATAACCGATAAAGCAGCTCCAAAGAAAGTCCACCTAAAAACCCACAAAAGAGCTTAAAAAATAATGAAAAACTCTATATGTCACTTATGTGATTCCAATGAGGAGGACAAGGCAATAAGCTAACTTGGACAAAAAAAATGCATCAACAAACCCAATGTTCAAATTCTTTCTGGGTTTGTGCGAGTTAAAGTTTCCTGCCGATGGTCACTATCTTCCTCATCCACTAGATACTGAGGTTTTAGAAGTTGAGATGATAACTCATGTTGGGTTGGAAGATTACATTGCTTTGACAAATATGGAGTGGTTAGGTCTCAATAACATGGTTACATACATGGTGTAAGTAACTTACTGTAATGTCTTGTATTTCTTTTCCTATCATGTCAATTATTTTCAAATCTAACACACCCCACCTCCATTATCATCAATAATTAAGTTCTATTATTTCCTAATCAAACAAACATACTCACCCAACTTCTTGTCTTCTTCTATCAAATAATTAATTATCTCACATATGGTTTATCTTCATTATCTTCTTGAAGCTACTCTTATGGTTGCAATTGTAGATCAAGTTCTTAAACTCAATCTCTCTCTCTATTTTTATTATTCTTCTTCCACATGGCCAAATAATATTTTAGCAAAAAGGTTTCAAAGTTAATAATATCATGGAAGCTGCCATGGAAAAGACATATCCATAATTTATTTGTTGTGTTGATGTTCCTACCTTGCTGTTGAACAATTTGTTGCTTTGCCAGAAGATCCATCATGGACAGTTTGGTTGGGAAGCAGAGTTAGCAGAATAACAAACAGAACACTTGCTAATCAGAATCTTCCTGGACCATTTGTTTGTCTTGTTAATCTCAAATAGAGTTCAGAGAATAATTTTATGGTGTTTTAGAGAGAGAAACTGAGAGCTATTGAGAGAGGATTATCCAGAAGAGAGAGAAAGTGCATGGACAGAGAGAGAAATGGAGTTTTCGACGTCGTCCGATCTCCGTTTCAGACAAGTGACCACATCTGGTGTATCCCCTCGTCGAGACAAATCCATCACCACCAGACCGCCGTCGAAACACCGCCGGACGCGCCCCCAAGCGCCGGCGAGTTGCTGCGCACACGCTCCATGCGCCGCCGCGCATGTATGACACCTCCCGGACCGGAATTTTCCCTTCGTCGAGATACGCGAGTTAGACATTTCGTTTGCCCGAATCGGACCTTCGGTTGTTGAGAAACGAGCAAAATATGGTTGTTATCGGTGTTTAACCAATCGTCGGTAACCGCCGTGTTTCAGCCCCTACCACCACCATCACCATGAACCTTGAGATGTTTGCTGACTAGCGACTCTTTCATTGTGAGATTTGGAGGTCGTTGGAGCTCGGTATGTGATTATTACCGTTTTGGGGTGTAAATGATAGAATTTGAATTTGGACTTAATTGTATAATTGCATAATTAAGAGGGTAAAACTGTAAATTCTGGTTTTTATGGGTTAAATAGTAATATTTAAGAGTTTTAGGACTATTTGGACATATTAGAAAAGTTTAGGGGCTAAAATGGAAATTTAGAAAGTTTAGGGGTAAAATCATAATTTTGGATAAATTGAAGGACTTGATCGTAATTTTATATTTTTCAGATTCTTAGCGAGGATATAGACATAGTAAAAGCTTTTGCGTGGATAGAGGTAAGTACACTGCACGATGATTCCCTTAACATAATTATTTGTTGATTGATGGTTGTTATGAAAGTTCATATATAAATATATTAGTATAATTATAATTATATATATATATATATATATATTGTGGAGATATAATATTGATTAATTGAAAGCATGATAAATATGAATTCATGATTGTTGAGATGAGATTGATGGATTGGATGTGAGATGTGATTGTATTGGATGATACATGTTGTTGTATTATACTGCCAGGTTTTTTATAATAGTGGTCGGATTTGAGATGAGATTTGATGAGATATTTTACGAGATTATATGGTGAAAAACCTTGGGGGTATGCGAGGGACTCCCCATTTGGTTTTAACTCACCCACACATATTTTGAGAGTTGTTATGGTTGGAAACCTTTGGGTATGCGAGGGACTCCCCCATTAGTTTCAATCCACTATTATACTGGACTCGGATTAGCAACCATGTTTGATGGATGTTTGTATTGTTGTGAGATGTTTGCTTGAATTATTATTATATATATATATATATTATTTTCATATATTTCAAATATATATATACTTATATATATACACTTATATATATATTCATATTTTGTTGGTGAGGTCATGTTGAGAGTATGAGTGCTTTACTTGCTGAGCTCATTAAGCTCACTCCCATTTTACCCCCAAACATTCCAAGTAGTTCGCGAGCGCAGCAGAAGCAGTACCAGATTTGGATCCACGTGCCACAGTTTTTTTTCGGGTTGGTCCAGATATTTGAGTTGTTATTTGCATATTTTTAAAACTTGTGATGCAAATCATAAAAATTGTGTATAATTCACGTATTTGTATCTTGTGATGTATTAATTGTGCATATTTGTTTGGTTGGTTTAACATATAGAATGCTCAAGCTAAAGTTGTTCGTAAACCACTTTCTAGGGTTGGGCCCGCTCTAGGGAGAGGGTCGTGATAGATTTGGTATCAGAGATTGGGGTTTTAGGTTCTTTAGACACATTGCATTAAATGAGAGTATTAAAAGGGTAGTTTTGTGTCCGTAGGAAAATATCTGGACGTGGCCGTGATACTGGTACTAAAAGTGGGAGAGTGATAGTTTGATGATGCGTGAGTATGTCGAGTAAAAGTATAGAGAGACCTCACACTTAGTCGATAGATCTTGAATTTGATATAGCTTTATCTGGTATTCCGCCGATTATTGAGGATAACGAGGGTTCTAGACTCTTACCTTAAGTAGTTTTGTCAGTTGCCCACATCGCTATACATGTAGCTGTATCTGACGTGATTTCTACGGTTGTACCTAATATGAACCTCATGTCGCAGTTATAACATCATCATGCATCAGTAAGTCGAAGACATTAGAACTTTAGTGTTCGAGAAAGGAGAAAGAATACTTTGGTGACACTCATGTATAAGCAAACATAGGCAATAATGCCAACAAAATAACAAAATATAACAGTTAAGATCACAATATGGAATATAACAACTTGGTTGCGTTGTAAGGATATGATCATCTTTGAATTGATGATCTTCCCGTTGATGTTTCGCTCGTAGAGACATGGGAATTAGATCGTCGATGATTTGGATTTCGAGACTGTCAGGAAACTTGATTTTGTTGTAGCCCTGGACGATACTTCTAGATGACTCTTCGATATTAGTGAAGAGTTGCCAAGCTCTATCATCGATATTGCTTTCTAGACTTCGACGGACTGAGTCTGCGAAAATAGATCTTAGATCACATGAATGTCGAGAAGTAATCTCTTCTGGGAAAATATCATCGATCCATAGTAAACTCTAAGCTTCGGTCTAGATGGCCAACTAATGAGTCTCCAATCAGTGAGTTGACGTGATGGTATGATTCTAATAAGGTGAATTGGGTGGTAAAAGAGTGAATAGTCATCTGACCATTCTGGATTAATGGTTTCGATCCAGACAGTAATACTTTTGTGGCGTTTATACCATCGATATAAAATATTACTGATGAATGGAGGAAGCTCACCAAGGCTGGCTTCTGAGATACCATGATAGTTGGGATGGATTGGACTTGGTCCAAGAATAAATCCATTTAGGAAACCGAGTTCAAATAAGGTGCCGAGACTCCACTTGCAATGATTGAAGAAATCATTACTGTTGATGAAAACTGTGGAATGGAATCTGTGATATCCACAGTGAACCATTGTAAAAATTATTTTGTATTGGATTAAACCATCTATTTTTCCATTCCAAATGGTTCTAAGAATGAAACACCACCTCATGAAGTTTGTAGAAACTCTTGCCACGATATCCATTGCAATCTCTTTGGGCAAAAGAGCGGATGAAGCTTCATTGAGACAATCGTAAATATCTCTCCTAAGGTCTCGAACATATTTAGAGTCTATAACTACTCTTTCAGTGACAGGACATTTACAAAGCTTTTGGTATATCACATTGGCTCTGGCAGACTTTGAACATGGGTTAGGATTGGCAGAGGAGGATTCCATGGAGGAAGTTTTAAGTAATTCATTAAGAACTCATGCATCTCTTTATAGAGAGAGATATCAATAATTTCTTCAGGAAAAGACACTTTCGCAGTATCCATGCCTGACTGGCAAGGATAATAATTTTCACGGTGACAAGATGTAAAGCAGAAATGTGAGGGACCTGCAAATCCTCTTTTCAGTAGTGGGAACCTTAAGGTGGATTTTACGTAAACTACTAAAAGCTCTTTATAGCTGTTGTCTGTGCAGGACCCTAGGTGGAGCCTTTTCATTAGTGTTGGACAATTATGACCCA
Organism: Zanthoxylum bungeanum; assembly: GCA_019454045.1. Taxonomy (NCBI): domain Eukaryota; kingdom Viridiplantae; phylum Streptophyta; class Magnoliopsida; order Sapindales; family Rutaceae; genus Zanthoxylum; species Zanthoxylum bungeanum. The sequence goes on from SKCR01034380.1 coordinate 5,443, forward strand.
TAGCATCACTATTTGTACAGAACATGGTTTTGTTGTACAAATTAACTATGTGACAAAGGAAATCGCTCTTTTATCATTTGTATTGGAGTACCCGGATATATAAATGATAAAAGTCTATATGATTAGTACAGATTAATAAGTTATTTGACATTATCAATCCACGTAAGGTTTAATCATTAAATATCCATAGTCGTAGTATTATTGAGACTGGACATCGATAATGTGGAATAGGCCAGTATTACACTTGTGCGTATTATGGAAGCGTAACGACATAGTTCTCATATATTTGGGTATTGGATACTCATGCAAGTGTAATATGAGGTTCTGTATACCGATGGTACGGAAACAGCTTCGCTCTGGATAGACCCATCGGAATCCCATTGGTAGTATGACTATGTGTCTATGGGGATCCGAATCAGGGTAGGTGTATTTGGTCTTAACCTAAGACTTGCATCGCTAATACTTGCGAAAATCAGTATACTTTGGTTTTGGTCGTCCGGGGCTTTAACAGGTTCTGTGTACGCCTCTTCTAGGTATACTGAGAATCGTAGTGTATTGGGTGTGATGTCAAGATGGAAGTATCACTTCAGTCATATGGAGATGATGATCACGCAGGATACATAACTGGTACTCTTGTATGCTGCAGCTATCGGGATAATATGACAAGGTCATGATGATCCGATTATAGAGACTAGTTACCAGAAATCCGATATATGCTTCGTACGGGGCAGACACAATTCCAGCCCCAGGCCTAACATGTGACATCTGATACTGGATAGTAATACGCAATACTACGTATACTACGCCTGACAAAGATTACATATTCCTTTAAAGACTATTTCTGGAGAATTGGGTAGGCACGGTGCTTTGCTAGAAGCCAACCATGTCTTGTAAATCGGTAAGAACGTGGTACCGGGTACGCACATATTCGGATAGTCCGATGACCGTATTTACTGCCAACATATCCAGAGATCTCTTGGGTCGCTTCCCGAAGATTCACCGTTGAGATTTGACTCGAACAGAAAAATAATTTGGATTAATTATGAGAGAGAAAGTTAATCTGGGATTAATCACGGCAATAATTAATCTGGGAATTAATTATCAAGAGAAAGAATTAATCTGGGATTAATTGCGTCAAGAATTTATCTGGGATTAAATTCGTCGAGATTAGAGAACGCGGTTAATTTGGAATTAATCGGTAAAATAAATTGAATAGTTAAATTGAATTTTCTATTCAATTATTTATATGGGCTAATAATATATAGATTATTAAAATTAATTAGAATTAGATAATATTAATTGAAATTAGATTTCAATACAGAATTAAAATTTTAATTCAAGCGAACAAATTAATTTAGAATTAATTCGCGAGCCCGAAGTGTGTTGAGCAACCCAACTTGAATTTTGAATTTAAGTGTGGGGCCCACTGTAACATCCCAGATTTTCGGGACAGATCTGGATAGTTCCCGGACTGAAGTTATAGTCTCGGAACAGAATGATATTAAAGAATAAGAGTTCAAGCGATGTTATATGGGTCAGAATAATATTAACTGAAGATTTGTCGCATTAGAAGATGCATCGTCTCGAAAATCAGTTACGCGATTTTTATAATACGCGTAAAGTTTACAATTTTGGTCACAGAAATGGAAAATGAACTCCGATTGAGTTGATTCTTGAACCATCAGACTCTTTTTTCCGAGACGAACAACTTTCGTGTTGAACACTTTTCGAAAATCGTACTAGAAGGGCTTCAAAATCGTAGATTTCAGAAATTACCCTTATAAGTAGGCGCATTTGGTAAATTCTGGAATGAGATATTTGTATTATTATTTTTATTATTATTACTGATTTAACAAAAAAGAAAAACAGAAAAACAAAAGAAAAACAAAAAAATAAAAACGAAGAAGAGAGAGACAAAGAGAAACACGTGAGAGATGAAGAAGGGAGAAACGGGGAAGTGGACCGCTCTCCGGTGGCTGACGGCGGCGCGTACCGGCGCCCTCATGATCGTCCGGCCACGGCGCAGCTCATGGAGCAGGGAGGAGAAACAGTGGCGCGAAATGGGTTTCATAATTCCGGCTCGTCGCTCCGTTTCATGGCCCGAGCCACCCGCCAAATCGAAGCCCTCGACGAGTACTACGAGATGGTGGTGATGATTTCTCCGATTTGTGTCCGGAATCATGCAAAACGAGGAGAAAAGCCACACGTGAACAGTAACCCCGACGTGAACAGTAGCTCCGATCAAAATTCCGACGACACCAGCGCGTTCGTAAGGCCGTTGAGAGTCCGTATATGCCCTCGGAATTTTGGTACGACTCTTCGTTAAAAATACGTTATTTTAAAGTTTATCGTTTTATATTCGAATGTTTCCAGTAGCTTCGTAGAGTAGCGTAGTGATATAAATTGAGTTATTTGAGCTTTAGTATGTTGAATATATGCTTGTCGTAGAATTCGAGTGAGAACGGATTAGATTTGATCGATCCGATAGATAAAGTGGGTTTCCGATGAAACTGGGTTTCTTGCTCGACTGAGCGTTAATGACCGTAACTATGGATATGACGTGAATATGATATTACGAGAGTAATTGAGTAGTTCTGGATAGTTCGGGAGGTCCAAGATCCTTCCGCAGCGTTTGCGTAATAATATATGTAAATGAGATCTTTGAGCACATGTTGGTATTTGAGAAATGGTTAAATAACTTAAGAATTGAGAATTTGAATCTAAGCATGTGTGCGAAGATTATTAAGGTAGTAGAACCTCGGTTGTGTGTAAACATAAATATGGATTGGTAACTTAGTATAAAAAGGTGTTTGCACATGTAAATTCTTTGTGGTATGTTTTATAGTAGTAAAGCCTATTAGTTTGAGTAGAATTATATGATATTATGTATGTGAATGCGTATCAGGTTGCATGTGGATATAGAATTGTGATAGTTATAATGTTTGTGAGCATGTGTGTGTTGGTTTTTCTATAAGGTCCCAAGATCAAATCAAGACATGAAATTATGTGTAAACACATCAACGGAGGTAGCGGAATACTCACATTGATCGGTTATGTCGATTTGGAGACGATTCAAGCCCAAAAACGCACTGCCATGTAAGCCTACTGCATGCAGTCCACTGCCTACAAAAACAGAAAATGAGTGAAGAAACGGAGCTCCATTCTTCGTCGGATGGATCCCGTCTCATGGGGGAACCTCCCTACCACCTTCGCAAGACTTGTAAGTGTGCTAGCACTTGATTTCTCACCATGAGAAACCACTCTTGCTTCCCTTTAGCTCACGCCCAAACTGGTTCCAAACCAGTGAACACTTTGCTCAAATGGGCGTGAGAGAGAGAGAAATTTGAGAGAGAAGAAGTTGTGTTATGTTAATTAAAATGATTTACCAAAAATCAATTTATATTTATGCCATAATTTATTAAATTAATAATAAATTTATGACACAACACATGCAATGGCTTAGAGTGTCAAACACTCATTTCCATGCAATAACATTGAGTGCATTGTACACTATCTACATGCAAAGCATTAGAATGACATGTGTCATGTGGGCCCCACACGTTTCCAAATGAAAGTGGGCCCACGTGCACTCACGCGTTCGGGTTCGATATTTCCGAAATACCGAGCTTACGTCGCGACGTTAATTCAATCGAATTTAAATAAATAATTGCGCCTGGCGAAATTATTATTTACGTCGCTAACGAATTAATTCTAAATTAACTCGTTTGCCCGAATTAAAATCTAATTTTAATTCCGCGTCGAAATCTAATTTCATTTAATATATCGAATATATAATTCATCGATTAATTCCAAATTAATCGTTCTCTCTCTTTAGACGACATTTTATCCCGGATAAAATATCTCCGTTATTAATCCTAGATTAATTTTCTCTCTCTTCTACATAATCCCAGATTATACAAGAGTGCGAGTTGTGCGTCATCGGTGGATTATCGGGAAGCGACCCATGAGATCCCCGGATAATCTGGCAGTAAATACGGTCGTCGGAGTATCCGAATCACGTACGTACCAAGTACTACGTTCTACCGATTTACGAGACAAGGTCGACTCCTAGCAAAGCACCAAGTCTTCCCAAGTTCTCCGGACATATTCATCAAAGAATATCTAGATCTGTATCAAGCGTAGTATACAATTGTATTGTGCATATCGGTCAGTAGTATCGGATAATCACGTGCTAGGCCTGGGGCTGGATATGTGTCTGCCCCGTACGAAGCACATGTCGGATGTCTGGTAACTAGTCTCTATAATCGGATATACATGACCTTGTCATAATATCCCGATGGCCGCGCAGCACTTAAGAGCACTAATACCGTATCCTGCGTGACATCATCTCCAATATGACTGAAGTGATACTTCCGTCTTGACATCACACCCAATACTCTACGACTCTCTGATAAACCCAGAAGTGGTGTACTCAGAACCCGTTTAAAGTCCCCTACCACCAAGACCAAAGTTTATCGATTATCGTAAGTATTAGCGATGTAAGTCTCAGGTTAAGACCATACACACCTACCTTGATTTCGGCCTCCCATAGACACATAGTCATAATACCAATGGGATTCCGAGGGGTCTATCCAGAGCGAAGCTGTTTCCCATACCGTCGGTGAAACACGACCTCCTATCGCACTTGCATAAGTATCCAATACTTATATATATGAGAACTATGCCGTTGTGCCCTCACAACGCGCACAAGTGCAATACTAGCCTATTCCGCATTATCGATGTCCAGTCTCGATAATACTACGGCTAGGGATATTTAATGATTAAACCTTCGGGGACTGATACTGTCTCATATCATTCTCAGTCCAGGACTAATCATAGGGACCTCTCTTCATTTATATATCTATGGTGATCTAATCACAAATGATGAGAGTGCAATTTCTTGTCACATAGTTAATTTGCTACAACAACACAATGATCTGTGCAAATAGTGACGCTATGGGTCATAATGTCCAACAATCTCCCACTTGGCACGTAGCGAGTCACTCAAGTGTCCTACACCTGAACTATGTACGGTTCGCTCAAATTGCTGAGGAAAGGTTTTCGTCAGCGGATTTGTTCGATTATCGTTTGACGCGATTTATACGATCATCACATCGCCACGATGTATGATCCGAACGAATCAGATGATGTAGAAGTATATATCTGGATCGTCGATGAGACCTTTAATTCCTTAGCCTGTGCTGACGCCTAGCTCAGCTGCTAACAGAACTATATCTAATCTAATTAGATTTACTTTCGACCCAAAAGACTTCTATTGCTGCCTCAGCTGCAGCAATAATCCGCATTTGTTGTTTATTCGGCAACAGTTATCTTGCTTGGAAGATTTCCAGCTCACTGTCCCGTTATTCAAACTTTATAGTACCGCAGTATTTAATCGTTTGGAAACTTGCTTCAGTGATCCCAGTCACTTCAAGTTCTCCTTCTCCATAGTAAAGATAGCATCTTTAGTTCTCAGAGATACTAACAGATGTTCTTAATCTTTAATCCAGTGACTGTCACTTGGATTGACCTGATTGTGACTCCATATGCTCGAAGCGTATGAGACACCAATACAAGTACATTTTAAATGTACAATTTCCAGAGAGTGTTAACAACTCCAAATCTATCCCAGTAGATCTTTATTCCTTGAATAAAGGTTGTTACTCCCCAGAATTCTACGGAGAATTTCTATTGAAAGCCAAGCTTTCAACAATAGCTTTATGGGAATTTCACTGTCAGTGCGCTCTCCCACTAACCTCCTCATATACACAAGAATTATTTCGTTTTGAGTCAAATCATAAACCATTATGATTATTTCAAAACGACAGTTCCAAGAACCTTATGCTTGCATCAATCCAAACATGGATCGAATAACCCGCAAACCTGGTTTGTCGGTTATACAAAATCGTCAGGATGTTGTAAACATCCTCCAAAAGGTTTCCTTTTCAGGAAAGCGATTTTGATTTGTAACTGACATATTTCATAAATGAAATATACAGTTATCAACAAGCATCTTCAAAATGGATTTACCATGGCAACATGTAAAAAGGTTGAACCGTTATTAACATAATGTTGATAACGATACCTTTCCGTCAAAACCTTAGCTTTGCACGTTGGTATGTTGCCTTCCATGTATGTCTTCCTTGAAGACGTTTAATGTACCATAGGCACTACGCCTTGTGGTACAACAACTAGTATCCAAACATAGTTGTATACATGGAATCCATTTCGGACTCATGGCACTTTGCCATAACAGGGAGTCGATACCTCGTATCACTTCCTCATAACGTAGTCGGATGGTACACCTCCATAAGATTGACATCTTTATGAGGTTAGATCAGAAACCCATACCCTAGGTTGTTTTCTGACTCTATCCGATCTACAAGGTTCTTGTGTATTTGAAGATTAATGGTATAGTTTCATCATAGATGAACTATTTGTGTTCCATTACGGACTTCGTGCCTAGACAGTATTACTCCGATTTTTCATCGAGTATCACTATCCTCCCACTGACCACTGCATATCGGTATTCCTCTCAGGAAAACCGCATGGTGAGCAACAATTACATTGTTCTCATGTGGGATTTACAAGTACTATATTTAAGGTTTCCCTTAAGATAACCTATATTGGCACTTATCCAATTTGGGTCCTTAGTTTGGTATCATCCAAACGCTATGCCTGGCATACCCAAATTATCAGGAATGAGAAACCTCGTTTCTTTCCCTGTTCATATCCTATATGATATCTGTCAAACAGATTTATATGGAACCTTATTCTAAATAAGTTTTGCACTGTTAATACATATCCTGTAGAAGGTAATAGTAGCTCAGAGCGACTCGTGATAAACCTTATCATGTCCAACAAAATTCGGTTTAGTTCGGACACACCGTCTAACTGACGTGTCTCGAGAGGAGTCCTCATCTGAAAGAATACCATACTCTTTCATGTACGTATGAAACTTACTGCTTAAGTATTTTCCATTACGGTATTACCGTGGCGGAATAACACTATAGCCGATCTGTTTGTCTACTTCGTGTCGAAACTCTAAAGTTTCCGATCTGTGTTCTTCAAAAGAAACACATAACCACAACGTGATGTCACATCCGTTAAGGTCACGAAATATTCATGTTAACATATAGCCTAGCTAGATATGGGCCCACTTACTTCACCATGAATAGGGCTAACAGATCGGTGGCCCTTTTACTATTACCAAGTAAATAGTATTTTAGGTATCTTACCTAATAAACTAGATTCGTAGACCTTATTTGAATAGTCAAATCAGTCCTAGTACCCACTCTTTAAAAGTGTGGATATACGAGTCTTGTTTAATAAACTAGATTCGTAGACCTTATTTGAATAGTCAAATCAGTCCTAGTACCCACTCTTCAAAATGTGGATATACGAGTCTTGTTTAATTGTGTCCCAGACAACAATGCCACAAATATCCTTGATCAAACAATTTAATTATTTATTTTTGTCATTGTATTTTCTTTATTCAAAAATAAAATCTGTATTTACATCCAATGTTTATCTCAGTATCATCTTATATATTGAAACACTTTAGTGTTCTAAATATAAAGGTTTTATCCGCAGGATTAAACACTGATATAGAGATAATGTCTCTAGAAACTAGTTACATTATAACATTTCCTAATTTAAGTACATACCCAAAGGAGTTCCTAAACTTAGGTATCTACGGTCGAAACAGCGACTTTCGTCCCGTTTCCAATTCGCAGAGAAATCTCGGCTTGAAGCCAGTATCCAGCTCACAGCGGATTCTGAACGTCAATACATATATTTATGTACCACACTAAGTATTCAATTTCAATACTAGTAGTGAACATAACTTTGACAAATATTTTAAAGTTTTTAGAGCCTCGCCCTTTCTTTAATTCCTTCGTGTCTTCCATATCCAAATGGTAGTCACTTTGGGATATGTCAATTATCCTTTTCAATATTTCACAAACCTTTGGCTAAGCTTTGGGTTTCGGAATATCGAAACGATGTGCACCTTGTGCTACATGCCCAATTGCAAACTTTGACTTTTCTCCACTAGAATAGTCAATTAATTATCCAAGAATTATTAATTGCAATTTTAATACTTTTAAATCTAAAGATAGATTTATTATAAGTATATTAATTAAGCACTAAAGTCATCATCACATAAATCTTCCAAAGACTTTATGCTCTACTATTTGCTTAATTTGGGCTTAGTCATAATAAGTTATTTTATCAAATAAATTAACCTATTATTAATTCCCAATTGAAAATTAAATCATTTAAAACATTTAATCCAAGGATTATATATTTTAAATATTCAACCTTTCAATTCTTTCTTGATTTCAATAGTCCAACTATTTAATCAATTTAATAAGGTACTATTTATAATGATTACAATAATCCAATTTTTAATCAACTATAATTTTGATATTGATTACTATAATCCAATTATAAAATCAACTATCATTTTAAATTCAATTATATTGATTACTATAATCCAATTATAAAATCAACTATATATTGAATAAGTTTGTATATAGTCCAACTATATATAACAACATAAAATATTAGTCCGACTAATACTTTTGATTAATGTGACGAGTAAAATAAAATGAGCGTGTTTAGCGAGTATTCGAACGAATGTTGCAAATTCAATACTTGCCTCCCACTATTTTTCGTCGAACCTCTAACCCTCTGTGGAGTACTTGGGAAACCGCGTTTCCTAGTGGGCTAGGATCCTATTAAATAACACACAACCCTGACTTTGGCCAATAAAAAGTTGTATGCTATTTAACTAGGTAGATCTCTCAGATCAATTGGATCTCATCCAATTCCTAGATCCGGTTAGGTGGACATCCAAGTCCGAAACATATGTATAATGTCAATGTAACCATTACATTTTCCTAACCCTATCCTCCGAATCATTTAGGCCTTGGCTTTGGCCAAACACAAACCTAATGATTCCAGTTAAGCGGGACCCATTGACGAGGAAAGTTTCGTAATCAATGTCATTGGACAAAAAGTGATCTGACTTTGGTCAATAAAAATCACGATTTGGACAAGACACCGATATGCAACAAAACTCTCATGATTCAAGTACATCCTTGATTGACAAAGGTCTTGACTTTGGTCAAAAAAAACCAATGCCAACTTCGGATCTTGAACAAGAATCATTCAATGGAAGGATATTTGCTTAATATAGATTGAGGGATTTTCGCGTGCAAATTGGCTACCAATTTAATTATCTTTGTTAAGGTCTCATCATCATACACCCTTAAACATGCATTCTAAATACATAATAAAGCGAGTATGAAATAAAATAATAATGATATGCGGATGGATACTTAACACATTGATCCTAGATCAAATCTCTCCCTTTCTCACTCAAGCTAGCACTTGTACACTTCTACCCGTTACACTACACTTCTAAAGAAACCTCATATACATAGAGGGGAATAGGTGAGAAGAGAATACAAAGAGAAAGAAGGTGATAAGGCTGGACACGCAGGTCCAATTTAATAAATCGAATTTATTACAACAATTTCTAAAATTGCCCACCCGACTAGTATCCATCCGATATGCATTATTCATTCAACACAACCACGTATTCACACACATAAGCATGCTATCAATCAATCTAATCAAATTAATTAATCTGATAATTAAGTGATCATCCAATGTTCAAACAACGATTTGATTTTGTTCGAGTCAAACTCGTTTTTGCGAATAAGTACTCAAAGTACGAATTCATGAATTAAATTAAACTACATCATTAAATCAATTTAACATGTATTTAATACTAATTCATTATTCAATTCCAAATTAAATATTGCACTTTATATTTAATAAACCTTTTACGATTTAAATTCCAAATTAATCGTAACGCGGTCTCAAAGACCGATTAACGTCCAACGTCAATTTAATTAAGTCTAATGGGCTTCAATTAATTTCTTTAGGCATGGGCTTCGGCAACCAAAGCCCAATAGTGGAATCACCCAAAATGCCTTAGAAATCAATTTCGGCCCATTAGGCCCAATTAAACATTAAAGGTTCATTAGTCGCAATTGGGCTTTATGGTTAAGGTTTTGGGCCCAATTGGATCCAATCCACTTGGCCTAAACCAAACTTGATAAATCAAGCCCAAAAGGCCCAATTACAACTTAAATTCTAATTTCCAAAATTAGGCCCAAAATTAAATCCAAAAAATCCAATTTTCACAATTTAATTACCAAAAGTGCATTATATGATTAATCACTAAATCAACATTTTAAAACACCAAATTAGTCTTATTAATCATATTCAATTCATTATCATATGTCAAACACACATAATGAAAAATCAAACCCATTTACATGCTTCTAAGTCTCGGCCAAGGAAGGTTATTTTGTCCGATTTGAATTCAATCCGATTAATTACACAATCGACAACGTAAATTCCCGAATGATTTCATACACATCCAATGTTCATAAAATCAAAACATACCAAGACATTCAAGGGCATATCACATTCGGCCAACATATAGAATTTAGGGTTTATGTTCAATTCAAAGTACAATCCAATTGACCTCAAATTAACATCATCCTACATGATTTTAACTCATCCAATGAATCAAAATCAAAAATTCCAAGGATTCAAAATCCATAACATTCGGCCAAGGCAATAAGTTTGGGGAAAATAATTCCAAATCATTTTTCATCAAATTAGTCCAACCAAAATGAATTTAAACATGTTATAAGCATACTCAAACATTCAATTCATTCAAATCATGCTCAAAACAAGATTACCCAAATTTTAAGCCCTACAAATTTCATGCTTGCAACATTAGCTCTTGATGCCATTGTTGGTTTTCTAAAGGTCCCAAGATCAAATCAAGACATGAAATTATGTGTGAACACATCAACGGAGGTAGCGGAATACTCACATTGATCGGTTATGTCGATTTGGAGACGATTCAAGCCCAAAAACGCACTGCCTGTAAGCCTACTGCATGCAGTCCACTGCCTACAAAAACAGAAAATTGAGTGAAGAAACGGAGCTCCAATCTTCGTCGGATGGATCCCGTCTCATGGGGGAACCTCCCTACCACCTTCGCAAGACTTGTAAGTGTGCTAGCACTTGATTTCTCACCATGAGAAACCACTCTTGCTTCCCTTTAGCTCACGCCCAAACTGGTTCCAAACCAGTGAACACTTTGCTCAAATGGGCGTGAGAGAGGAGAGAAATTTGAGAGAGAAGAAGTTGTGTTATGTTAATTAAAATGATTTACCAAAAATCAATTTATATTTATGCCATAATTTATTAAATTAATAATAAATTTATGACACAACACATGCAATGGCTTAGAGTGTCAAACACTCAATTTCCATGCAATAACATTGAGTGCATTGTACACTATCTACATGCAAAGCATTAGAATGACATGTGTCATGTGGGCCCCACACGTTTCCAAATGAAAGTGGGCCCACGTGCACTCACGCGTTCGGGTTCGATATTTCCGAAATACCGAGCTTACGTCGCGACGTTAATTCAATCGAATTTAAATAAATAATTGCGCCTGGCGAAATTATTATTTACGTCGCTAACGAATTAATTCTAATTAACTCGTTTGCCCGAATTAAAATCTAATTTTAATTCCGCGTCGAAATCTAATTTCATTTAATATATCGAATATATTAATTCATCGATTAATTCCAAATTAATCGTTCTCTCTCTTTAGACGACATTTTATCCCGGATAAAATATCTCCGTTATTAATCCTAGATTAATTTTCTCTCTCTTCTACATAATCCCAGATTATTCAAGAGTGCGAGTTGTGCGTCATCGGTGGATTATCGGGAAGCGACCCATGAGATCCCCGGATAATCTGGCAGTAAATACGGTCGTCGGAGTATCCGAATCACGTACGTACCAAGTACTACGTTCTACCGATTTACGAGACAAGGTCGACTCCTAGCAAAGCACCAAGTCTTCCCAAGTTCTCCGGACATATCATCAAAGAATATCTAGATCTGTATCAAGCGTAGTATACATTGTATTGTGCATATCGGTCCAGTATCGGATAATCACGTGCTAGGCTGGGGCTGGATAAGTGTCTGCCCCGTACGAAGCACATGTCGGATGTCTGGTAACTAGTCTCTATAATCGGATATACATGACCTTGTCATAATATCCCGATGGCCGCGCATCACTTAAGAGCACTAATACCGTATCCTGCGTGACATCATCTCCATTATGACTGAAGTGATACTTCCGTCTTGACATCACACCCAATACTCTACGACTCTCTGATAAACCCAGAAGTGGTGTACTCAGAACCCGTTTAAAGTCCCCTACCACCAAACCAAAGTTTATCGATTATCGTAAGTATTAGCGATGTAAGTCTCAGGTTAAGACCATACACACCTACCTTGATTTCGGCCTCCCATAGACACATAGTCATAATACCAATGGGATTCCGAGGGGTCTATCCAGAGCGAAGCTGTTTCCCGTACCGTCGGTGAAACACGACCTCCTATCGAACTTGCATAAGTATCCAATACTTATATATATGAGAACTATGCCGTTGTGCCCTCACAACGCGCACAAGTGCAATACGTCCAGTCTCGATAATACTACGGCTAGGGATATTTAATGATTAAACCTTCGGGGACTGATACTGTCTCATATCATTCTCAGTCCAGGTACTAATCATAGGGACCTCTCTTCATTTATATATCTATGGTGATCTAATCACAAATGATGAGAGTGCAATTTCCTTTGTCACATAGTTAATTTGCTACAACAACACAATGATCTGTGCAAATAGTGACGCTATGGGTCATAATGTCCCAACATGTGATGAAAGCATATAAGAAATATAATGCATATGTCATTAGTTTAAAGGAGTGCATGAACATATACATGTAATACATATAAACAAGAAGGGTTTTGAAATTCAAGAGTTTTTTAATTTAAAGAAAAGTATCACAGACTTTTAAAGAGATGTTTTTTTTAGAAAATGTTTGAAACATTTTGAATTTAAATATGAGTTTTATGGTTTTAAATGTTTTCGGGACTGAGGTAAAACCTCACCCCAGTATGTAACTTGAGATACATTGGAATTGACGGATACATAGAACATTTGCACATGTAGGGCCATGATGGCGGCTTAGGATCATGTACCTGGTCCTATCTAGAGCTTGGGCGGTAGCATTGATCCGCACCCCCCAGTTCTAGTGGTGGCTACACTGCCAGTTGAGCTGTTGTCCTGGGTGTAGAGCTCTACGTTGCCAGTTGAGCTGTTGTACTAGACGTAGGGCACCACCAGCCTCAGAGATGCCGCAGTTGAGCTGTTGTCCTGGGCATTGAGTACCACCAGTTTTCAGAGATGCCGCAGTTGAGCTGTTGTCATGGGCATCGAGTACCACTAGTTTTCAGTTTTCAAATTTTCAGTACACAGTTTTCAGATCATCGGTATATAGTTTTCAAAAGTCAGATTTTAGTAAACATTTTTCAGAAAATAGATTTTAGAAATATTTTCCAGAAACAACAGTTTTATAAGAGATTCAGAATTTTGAAGCAAAAACCCAGTTTTTCAAGTAAAGTTTTCAGCAAAGAGTTTTCAGAAAGAAACTTTCGGAATAGAGTTCTTAAGAAAGGGTTTTCAGAAAGCATTTTCTAAAAGCATAGCATGTTAAGTAGAGTTAAGTTTACAAGTCTTACATATAAATCATACATTTTAGTTATCATTTGAAAATGCATATAGTTGATATTATGCATGGAAGCATTAGTACATTCATATGTAAGTTTTTCAGAAAAGGTTTTAAAGTAATAGTTTATAAAGCATGGTATATTAAAGCAAGATATAATTCAAAAGTTATGCATATAGACCATATATATATTATAGAAACCATTTGAGTTGCATATAATTGGCATTTATGTATAATAACATTAGTACATTTATATATATATATTTGTTCAATGACTGTATGAGTTATATATATATTTACATAGAAGGAACCCTTTCTGTGAATATTAGTGTATGATAAGTGTGATTACATTTATTTATGTATACATGATTGAATATGGTGTGATAAATGTTTGAAATAAAGAATAGTTGATAATTCCGATTTGATGATATTTCAAGGAAATAAAAGAAAGAAAGCTGTAATAGATGCCTGAGCTTAACTAGCAGAGAGTATACAGGGATATCATGAGATATCAGAGTAGCGCAGTGAAAGCAGGGTTGGGTTTTGACAGTGATATAGAAACTTGATGTAATTAATTTGGATGTTTGTTAATGTAAGTGGTAAACAGGATTTGAAGTATGAGTAATCAGATAAAAGGATCAGTAACAAGTAATATGTTTGTAAATGGATAAGAACTAAGTAGATAACTCAGACCGAATACGTAATTGCTTGATCACATAGACAACTCAGGTCAACACATAAAAGGAATTCAGACTTTGTGTGTTTGACGCTCAAGTTATGAGCATGGTTACTTACTGAGTCTTATGACTCACACCACAACAGTTTGTTAGATTTGCAGGTTAGTAGCAGTCATACTGAGCCAGCAGGATTTTGGTAAAGACTTTGAAGACAATGGATCGCCTCAATTGCAGTCAAGGAAGTCATTGAGTCCTGGGTCGAGTTATGGGTCATCACAACTCATTGTTTTGTATTTGTACTTATATTTCATATGTAATAGTATAGTTTTATTTTGAGTTCCGGCCGGAGGCCAAGTGATTTACTTTTGTTCATTGAGTTCAGGCCTGAGGCCTAGTTGATGTTTGCATATGTTTTGAGTTGCATAATAGGTTGTCTTTGGGTGCTGGCTATAAGTCAGGTTGCATGATATTCTGCATATATTATGCCGAAATTTCGTTAGAATCAGATGCTTATGGAGGCAGGATTAGTCTGTCTCATGCTGGTAACATCCTGGCTTAGGCGGGATGTTACACCCACCCACTTACATCACTTGTCAATCTTGAGTGATGGAAGTGGTTGGAAGCTTTTAAAGGTTTCTTGTCCAACACACTTTGCATTTTTGAAAAAAGGTATATTCACTTTTTGAATAATCTTTTTTGGTATTAGATTTTAGAAATCTAAAATATTAAAAACAACTTCATCTCTCTTCTCTCTCCTCTCCCATTGGCCGATCACCATTGCTTCTCTTGGAGAGCAATTTTTTCTTTCATTTATTCTTGCTAGCACATAAAGGAGTGAATTAAGGTGATAGAGAAACTCACTCAAGTGTTGGAAACACTGAAGAAGGCTTGGAGCTTCTACCGAAATGCATAAAAAGTTTTGAACTCATCCGATCAATGTGAGTATTTTCCGCAACTCTTTTGATTTTATTCACACAAATCACTCTTAGACGATCTTGGCATGTTCTAGGAACACATACAATTAGGAGATGGGATAGCTGGTTTGTAAGTTGTGGCACAGGGTAAAAAAATGGAGAGCAGAGATTGGAAGGAATGAGACTACTACTTTCAGATTGAGTTCAGAGGATGTATAATTATTTGGAGATAGAGTTGTGATACCATCTACTGGAAAGCTCAAGTAGGAGATCTTGGATTAGGCTCACGATATTCCTTATTATATAAATTCTGAGAGCACCAAGATATATTAAAAATCTTAAGAAGACTTATTGGTGGTCGGGAATAAAGAGAGAGATTTCAGAGTTGTATCTCGGTGTTTGGTTTGTCAGAAGGTTAAAGTAGAACATCAACATCCATTCGGATTACTCCAGCCTTTACCTATACCTGAGTGGCTATGGGAAAACATCATGATAGATTTTGTAGTAGAGCTACCGAGGACACGGTAGAGTTATGATGCAGTTTGGGTAGTAGTGGATCGATTGTCTAGATCGGTTTATTTATTTTTTTTGCGATTCGAGTTATATGATGACCATAGAGACTAGAAAAATTATTTGTGGAGTAGATTGTACGATTACATGGTGTACCCTTATCGATTGTATCAGATAGTGTTGTTGGATTTACTTCTCATTTCTACGAGCACCTCATTCCACCCTTAGACCGACGGTCAGTCCGAACGGACTATTCAGACGTTAGAAGATTTGTTGAGATCGTGTGTTTTGACATTCACTGGGAGTTGGGATGAGCATTTACGTCTGATCGAGTTCACCTACTACCATAGGTTTCAGACTAGTATCTGTAGGGGTTTTAGGGGCTAAATCCGGTAACGCAGCGGAAACGGTGGAAAATCAAATTTTCTGATTTCAAAACTTTTTCTCAGATTAATTAAATAATCATATTTATTTAATTACCCAATAATAAAATTATGAAATAAAATTCAATAAATCAAATTTATGTGAATTTACCGAATTGCCCTTACATTTGGTATTTTGTTCATTTTAGTCCAAAATTGATCAAATCAATTTTGAATGATTCTAAATCATTTCTAAGATGAACTTAGCATGTTTAAAACATCAAAACACCAAGAGCAACATAAATCCCCAAAATGACCCATTTGGCGAGAGCTTCATTAAGCTCCATTTTGTGCATTTTGCACTTCCATGCTTCAAGACACATCCAAATGAAATCCAATCAACATGAAACTTTATATGCATCATATACACATCCTAATACACCACATAAATGAAAATCCCCAATTTTGGATGTGGTCTTAAACCCTAATTTTTCAATTTCCTCAATTGGACAAATTAGACCAAATTGGTTAAATCCAATACTTCAATCATGTTTCTTCCATCCAAATCAAGTCTCAACACAATGAAACAACTATAGAACAATTCCAGGTCATTTAAGAGTGGGTCAATAACTCTAGAATGGCAACAAGGTTCTAAAACCTTAAAAGAATGCTTATTACTACACTAGTTTAAACTTCCAACATCATACATGCATATCACCTTCATCAAACTTTTATCCATCAGAAGTACAAAGAATAAAGAATAGAAAAACTCAAGAACATCACAAGATGTTGCCCACAACAAGAGGAACAAATTACTCTCTAATGGAAGGTTGGAAATACTTACTAAATTCAAAGCTTTTCCTTGTTTTTCTTTTATTTTCTCTCTACCTTCTTTGCCTTGTTTTAATGGAGTTTTGATAAAGTGAAAAGTTTAGTGAAACCCTAAAATAAATGAATTTCATTAGTGAGACTCTCTAGATTCAGGTATATCCGTCACAAAATCCAATTTCGTGTACATAATTTATCCACCCGTAAATTATGACGACCACGGATAAACTCGCTGAATCATACAGGTCGAGGTCATTGCATACGTATAATCCCTCCGTCACATGTATCCAGATAATCCCAGAGATATAGATGTAAACATCAAATCTCTATAGGTATTATCTCGTCGACGTATCTATTAGCAATCTCTAAATAACACTCGGAACTTACTTCCGAAGTATACTGTGGCCACAGATTTAACAGACTGCTAATTATATATGGACTACCTATGCTCTGTACACAGAACTGACGGATCCTATCTTGATACACACAGGATATCCTGAGGATCGATCCACACCCAACGAACAGGCGGAGGTCTGATCTAAATAGATCGGTGATGTGACTGCCATCTAAGTGTGGAGGATGTCTCATACATCCACAGTGGTATCTCAAGTCGAAGGACCACTATACTATTCAACCCGTGAAGATTCTTATTGACGTTGGTGTACCATCCATTAAGAATCTTCGGTGAGTCGTTCAGTGTTATCCATTATAAACACCTACACGTCTATACGAGTCTCTCTATACTCATGGTTCATTGGGATAAACCATCGGACCAAGTCTCGATATACGACATGTACTGGTCTCAACGGATTTGACTAACCGACCCGTGTAAGTAAATCTTGACCAGGAACTATATTTGATAATATATATTTAGCAATGACACTTCCCAATGTCAATTACAAACTCCCTTTGTAATTGTGAACTGCTTTATATGTCATCGGGCCTTTGTCTAATATATACATATCACTAAACCACATTTAGTTTCAATCTAATCGTAATCAGATCGAATATGTATATAAAAACAAGAGAAGCAACCATAAATAAGTAATATTATGGAATAATGGGATGTTCGTATTCATGAATCAGACATAAATACGGTCCGGATTGGCGCTCTGAGCACCAACCCCAACAATTTCTCCCACTTGCACTAGTGCCAATCCACGGTATCATATACACATCTCAATGTGTATCGTATACTCATGGCTCTCAAAAGCTCACCTAGCACTTAAGAGGTAGGCAACAAGAAGTAGGTCCGTTATTATATATTGAGTTTGTCAAACAATCTCAACCATTTCCCATAGCCAGTATCTTTCATATTTTGTAGAATCTAAATTATACATTAATATGAATCAGACACTACATCAGTATTGTGCTACAGCTACTGAGTTGTCCAAGTATTCAGGGATCAAATCCAAAATACTATGCGGACAACCGCAAGCATAACACCAATGAAAAACTTCTAATTTATAAGGTCACTATGCAACTTCATAAGTCAATACTTCATAAGTTGCATCTAATTCCACTGAATAGTAGAATCTTTCGTGACACTCCCACTGCATCTTTTGTGACTCTTTATGACGTAGACTGTCTAACGTCATAATTAGTCTAAAAACTAATATGACCCTATTGGTTGCAGAATGTATTATCCATGAATTAGAAACTCGTTCTTAATATCTCAAGGATCACAAAAAACGTGTTTCAAAATCCATCCTATTGTCTATAGGATATCAAAATAACTCGCAACAATTACGATTAAATCGATATCTACAATCGCACATTATAAAGTATTTATTATGTCATCATCAAATGATACATAAGATTGATTAGACATTCTAATCAATATCTCTTTCGAAAAAGGAATCATCCTTTACGAAAGATGAATACTTTATATAATGCACAGAATAACTGTCCAACAGTTATACTAACTGTCATACAGATAGCCTAGTTATGTCTTTTATTAGATCATATCTAATGTATGAATAATTGGAGTATCTCACAAGTCTCTTGGTTTTATATCTTATATAAAACTTTATATCGTATATAACAGAGACTACTCCCACTGTTTTCACGGAGTAAATAAGACTTAGGTGAACCTTTTACCTCACAAAAATCTCATTATTACTATAATAATGATAATGTTGTTAGGATATATAACACTAGAAAGTAATTTGTACGCTCCCACTAACCCTTTTATCACATATATATTATATATACTTTGACAAGATCAGACAATCTGACGATATCAAAAATAGAGAACACATATTTCTGAAAGACTTATCCGAGTCTACAATAGGCTCTATAAGCTAGCACACTAAACTGATATCTCAGCAGAACACAAACTCTAGCGCCATTCCAGAATGAACTCTTCAAACAAAGAAATCACAACTGATCTCTTATCTGAATAAGTCATTCAAAAAAAAACGCCACTTTGCATTCTTTAGCTAAAATGTATAGTTTAATATCAACATTAACCAATATATCATTAATTGTTCAATTAGCGTGACTAGAGATAAGTTTTCTCAGAATCTACAATAGATTGATGAGTATAATTTTTCTCACTGTCATACTATAAAGGTTAAACTTTAATAAGCTCACACCGCTTTCGCTGTGCAAACAATTAGCACATATCATGAACTAATTCATAATGAAAGTGTAATCAAGTTCAAAACTTGATCGTAGTAAGTTATGAACAATCTTAGATCTATGGTTCAATGGTGAACTTCCAGAATCGATATCAAATATCGCTTCCATTATAAGTTATAGGATAAATTTTTCTTCAATAAGAAAACAACATAACCATTAAGTATCAAATACTCGTGAATGCTTCTGTTATCCTATTGGACTTGTACAGAAGATGTATAAGGGTCATCTTATTAATTACATAGTTCCAATTATAATTTATCATTATCACGTTTGACTTCAATAAGTCAAGTCTTTGCTACAATTGTTAACATCTGATGTTACACACCAAGTAATAAAACAATTTTATTACTTAGGATCGTAGGAAAGATATTATATTAAATAGAATACAATATTCTATTAAACAGAATAAACGATAAATTTTTACTTATACCTCCAAGGTGTAAGTAATTTCCATTATATAACTATTATATAAAAGAAATATTCAAATCTTAAACTTTTCAAGATTCGGATTTTCTACATGTACATATCATATATGCAACTGTAGAAAATAATGGAACATTAATAATAAAGAGAAATTAGTTTTACTGGAGCATAACCCCAAGAGTATTGAAACTAATTCTGTAACATCCAATATCAAACGAATCAAATCATATAAGATTTGATTGCTCCCACTACTCAATTCCATCAAGATGGAATCGTGGAAGATTAATATTGAACAAGAATCATATTCATTGAATAACCTTAGAACTAATTGCTTTAAATTCATACGTTTGATCGTATCAAAAATCTTTGAACAGTTCAAAGACATGTAATGAATTTTAAGGATCAAGTTTTCAAAATACTTCAGATTGAATATATTTGAACAAGTCAAAAATGTTCAATCTACGTTTCATCATAACAGATTGCAAGTTCTTGATACTTTCAAGACTTTCAATATGTGTTCCTTCAGAAACACGTAACTAAGTTATGACAATTCATCAACTAAGTTACGAAATAAAGAAAACCACCTTAAGCAATTATTATTTATTAAACTACATATATCGAATGTATCAGTTAAATAAATTTGGTGGTCCAATGACAATCATTGGTTAAACGAGATCTTAATCACTTTCCTGAATACAATATTCATTAATGGATAAGGATGTGTGGTGTGATCTCGTATCAAACCATCCTTTACCATACGGAATAAGCATCTAATGCTTAAGTGATTAAACTCATAAAGCACCGTTCTAAATTATTTACTTTACCGAATAATTTTTCTTAATGTTTATCTTTACGTCAATGACACTACTAGTTATATTTAAAATATATATAACAATTGTTTATTAAGAACAAGTAACTATCCAATAGTCACAAGTTCCGATATCAAATATCAAAACAATCGTTAACTAATATTTTAGATAACTAGATAGGAGATCTGATATCCAATACCTTTAGTTGTGGTATTGTGAAAATCAATATTTTCTATACACAACTACACACATCTCCTTTCTTTAGCTTTACTATTTGCATTCAACTATTCACAACAATTGTAAATACTGATCAGCAAATTATGTCAGACACATTGCCTCTAAAGGTAATTAAAGCTAAGAAATGTCATTACTAGATAAGCAAATACCTAATGGGGCTTTCTTAATGCCAGTCAAGAATCTCGAGACATGAACTAATTCAAGTCAATTCTTACTGCATAAGAAACTATTCTCTCTAAAGTATTATATCCTAAAGGGATATCTATCTAGATTATCTATCATGACTTAGAAACTAAGTCACTAAACAACTTGATTTTGAAGAAAATCGGAACAAAAGTTCCCGATGGTTTTAGACCAATCTAATAATATCCTAGTCTAATAGTATCTAGAACCTATTCTATAATAACTGCAACCAAGAGTCAAGTCAAATAACATATCAAAATATGTGTACAGTGAATTAAAAGTTTAATTCTATCTAATATAGATTAAGGAAAACAAACAAGCGGCTATTTCCATAATAATACACACTGCCTAAGTTAAGGAATTTTAAACTTAGCAGTGCCTCCCACTATTTTTACGTAATACCGTAATCCCCAACGGAAAAACGAGAATTCAATATTTAAATCGAATTCCATAATGGGAAGTGGACCCCATGAATATATTTCGACTCACAACAGAGGCACGGTCTCGCCTACGTATATTCACAAGTGGACAACTCATTGACAATCACTCACTAGTGATTCCGAGGTTCCGGTCCTGGTCGTTTCTCGTTGTCGCTGCTAAGGCAGGCCCACAAGGAGACGTACCAAGGTTAAACTCATCAATGATAAACTTAAGTTACTTGCGTAACCCTGACAGCTAGGGCACGTTCAGGATTCCGCTTTCGCTTGAATTTATCTAGTATCCAATATACATCCGGCATAAATAAATCTCTATCGGCTACACCCTCACAGCAGAGGCACGGTCTCAGATGTAGTCACGGAAAAATATTTATAAACTGTATTGACAAGACGGACCAAGAAACAAATATTCCAAATACTAGTTACTTTAAAAACCTTATTAAGCGGGGATATTCCATTAAGTGTCATACACCCTAAATCTAATCAAATTAGATTATAACATGCATGTATAAAGTCAAGAAAACATGATTAAACATTGAATAAAACAAGCTGATCATTTTATGGAGGCCTAGAATCAGACTCGCTCTCATACCATTTTGTAGGGGTTTTAGGGGCTAAATCCGGTAACGCAGCGGAAACGGTGGAAAATCAAAATTTTCGATTTCAAAACTTTTTCTCATTAATTAAATAAACATATTTATTTAATTACCCAATAATAAAATTATGAAATAAAATTCAATAAATCAAATTTATGTGAATTTACCGAATTGCCCTTACATTTGGTATTTTGTTCATTTTAGTCCGAAATTGATCAAATCAATTTTGAATGATTCTAAATCATTTCTAAGATGAACTTAGCATGTTCAAAACATCAAAACACCAAGAGCAACTTAAATCCCCAAAATGACCCATTTGGCCGAGAGCTTCATTAAGCTCCATTTTGTGCATTTTGCACTTCCATGCTTCAAGACACATCCAAATGAAATCCAATCAACATGAAACTTTATGCATCATATACACATCCTAATACACCACATAAATGAAAATCCCCAAATTTGGATGTGGTCTTAAACCCTAATTTTTCAATTTCTTCAAATTGGACAAATTAGACCAAATTGGTTAAATCCAATACTTCAATCATGTTTCTTCCATCCAAATCAAGTCTCAACACAATGAAACAACTATAGAACAATTCTAGGTCATTTAAGAGTGGGTCAATAACTCTAGAATGGCAACAAGGTTCTAAAACCTTAAAAGAATGCTTATTACTACACTAGTAATAAACTTCCAACATCATACATGCATATCACCTTCATCAAACTTTTATCCATCAGAAGTACAAAGAATAAAGAATAGAAAAACTCAAGAACATCACAAGATGTTGCCCACAACAAGAGGAACAAATTACTCTCTAATGGAAGGTTGGAAATACTTACTAAATTCCAAGCTTTTCCTTGTTTTTCTTTTCTTTTCTCTCTACATTCTTTGTCTTGTTTTAATGGAGTTTTGATAAAGTGAAAAGGTTAATGAACCCTAAAATAAATGAAACAATATATACTTGCCCAAAATGCATGCCTTGGCCGAATTTGGCTAAGTAAATACAAGTCAAATATTTTTCATTTCATTTCAATTTCATGTTACCAACTTGTTAAAATATCACAAAAACACTTTAATGATATTTTTTTAAAAAATTCAACAATGGCAACATGAAAAATATAACCATTATATTTAATTAAGGTCTTGGCCGAAAAATTGACAAAAATTAAAGGAAAATGATATTTCAATTTTAAACAATTTAAACAAATATCAAAGAAGTCAAATCCAATTTACTACCATTTCCTTTACTTTAAAGTCAACAATAAACACTTATAATCATTTCCTAACTTTATCATTTGGCAAGATATTTATATTTTAATTATATTAATCATTTAACAATTAAATAATTAAATAATTAATTAAATACAAATATCTCAAATATATGTATTATATTTACTTTAAATATCTCAAATACATATATCAATGATATATGTCAAATACCTTTAATTGACAATTTATTAATGTGTATTTAATAATATCACATATTAAATACAAATACACATTAATTAGGAAATGACGGTTCGGCCCGTTCGCATGTATTTTTCGTTTAATGTTTAAACGATTTATAAATAATCATTATTATTCATAAAAGTTGCCATAGTGCTCTACGAGTATATTTCATTAGTGAGACTCTCTAGATTCTGGTATATCCGTCACAAAATCCAATTTCGTGTACATAATTTATCCACCCGTAAATTATGACGACCACAGATAAACTCGCTGAATCATACAGGTCGAGGTCATTGCATACGTATAATCCCTCCGTCACATGTATCCAGATAATCCCAGAGATATAGATGTAAACGTCAAATCTCTATAGGTATTATCTCGTCGACGTATCTATTAGCAATCTCTAAATAACACTCGGAACTTATTTCCGAAGTATACTGTGGCCACAGATTTAACAGACAGCTAATTATATATGGACTACCTATGCTCTGTACACAGAACTGACGGATCCTATCTTGATACACACAGGATATCCTGAGGATCGATCCACACCCAACGAACAGGCGGAGGTCTGATCTAAATAGATCGGTGACGTGACTGCCATCTAAGTGTGGAGGATGTCTCATACATCCACAGTGGTATCTCAAGTCGAATGACCACTATACTATTCAACCCGTGAAGATTCTTATTGACGTTGGTGTACCATCCATTAAGAATCTTCGGTGAGTCGTTCAGTGTTTATCCATTATAAACACCTACACGTCTATACGAGTCTCTCTATACTCATGGTTCATTGGGATAAACCATCGGACCAAGTCTCGATATACGACATGTACTAGTCTCAACGGATTTGACTAACCGACCCGTGTTAGTAAATCTTGACCAGGAACTATATTTGATAATATATATTTAGCAATGACACTTCCCAATGTCAATTACAAACTCCCTTTGTAACTGTGAATTGCTTTATATATCATCGGGCCTTTGTCTAATATATACATATCACTAAACCACATTTAGTTTCAATCTAATCGTAATCAGATCGAATATGTATATAAAAACAAGAGGTGTAACCATAAATAAGTAATATTATGGAATAGGGGATGTTCGTATTCATGAATCAGACATAAATACGGTCTGGATTGGCGCTCTGAGCACCAACCCCAACAGTATCAGCATGACTTCATATAAGACTTTGCGTGAGAGGAGTTGTATGATTTTGTTTGTTGGGGCAGGGTTGGAGATAGACAGATTCATGGCTCAGACTTGGTGGATATGACATCTGAGAGGATTAGGTTGATCCGAGCGAGACTGTTAGATGAGTATAGCTGACAGAAGAGTTTATCAACAATAGGGGGTATGACCTTGAGTTCCAAGTTGGAGATAAAGTACTCTTGAAAATCTCTTATTGGGAGGGAGTTGTGAGGTTTGGCTGGAAGAGAAAGTTTTCACTGCGCTGTATTGGTTCTTTTGAGATTGGAGAGAGTGGAAAAATGGCATATCGTCTGGCATTACCACCGAAATTAGAAAGGATTCATAAAGTGTTTCGTATATTCGTACCAAAGAAGTATGTACCAGACCCTTCTCACATTTTGTAGAGTCAACCGATGGAGCTGAGCGAGAACTTGATTTATAAGGAAAGCCTGTGAATATCGTAGATTGAAAGTTTCAAGAGTTGAGATCCAGACGTAATCCTCTTGTGAAGTTCATGAGGTCTAATCATCACATTCAGGAGGCGACTCGGGAAGTGAAACAGGTTATGAGGGAAAAATACTCAGAGTTGTTTGAGGATTTAATAATTTCGAGGATGAAATTTTTGTAAGGTGGGTAGATTGTAATGTCTTGGATTTCTTTTCCTATCATGTCAATTATTTTCAAACCTAACACATTCCACCTCCGATATCATCAATAATTAAGTTCTTTTTTCCTAATCAAACAAACATACTCACCCAACTTCTTGTCTTCTTCTATCAAATAATTAATTATCTCACATATGGCTTATCTTCTTGAAGCTACTCTTACGGTTGCATTGTAGATCAAGTTCTTAAACTCAATCTCTCTCTCTATTTTTATTATTCTTCTTCCACATGTTGTTTTACCAAATAAAATTTAGCAAAAAGGTTTCAAAGTTATTAATATCATGGAAGCTTCCATGGAAAAGACATATCCATAATTTATTTGTTGTGTTGATGTTCCTACCTTGCTGTTGAACAATTTGTTGCTTTGCCAGAAGATCCATCATGGACAGTTTGGTTGGGAAGTAGAGTTAGCAGAATAACAAACAGAACACTTGCCAATCAGAATCTTCCAGGACCATTTGTTTGCCTTGTTCATCTCAAATAGAGTTCAGAGAATAATTTTATGGTGTTTTAGAGAGAGAAACCGAGAGCTATTGAGAGAGGATTATCCAGAAGAGAGAGAAAGTGAATGGAGACAGAGAGAGAAATGGAGTTTTCGACGTCGTCCGATCTCCATTTCTGGCAAGTGACCACATCTGGAGTATCCCCTCTTCGAGACGAATCCATCACCACCAGACCGCCGTCGAAACACCGCCAGACGCGCCCCCACGCGTCGGCGAGTTGCTGTCCACGCGCCCCCGCGCATGTATGACACCTCCCGGACCGAAATTTTCCCATCGTCGAGATACGCGAGTTAGATAGTTGTTTGCCCAAATCGGACCTTCGGTTGTTGAGAAACGAGCAAAATACGGTTGTTATCGGTGTTTAACCGATCGTCGGTAACCGCCGTGTTTCAGCCCCTGCCACCACTATCACCGTTAACCTTGAGATGTTTGCTGACCAGCGACTTTTTTGTTGTGAGATTTGGAGATCCTTGGAGCTCGATATGTGATTATTACCGTTTTGGGGTGTAAATGATAGAATTTGAAAGTTTTGGACTTAATTGTATATTTGCATAATTAAGAGGGTAAAACAGTAAATTTTGGTTTTTAGGGGTTAAATAGTAATATTTAAGAGATTTAGGACTATTTGGACATATTAGAAAAGTTTATGGGCTAAAATGGAAATTTAGAAAGTTTAGGGGTAAAATCGTAATTTTGGTTAAATTGAGGGACCTGATCGTAATTTTATATTTTTCAAAATTCTTAGCGAGGATATAGACATAGTAAGAGCTTTTGCGTGGATAGAAGTAAGTACACTGCATGATGATTCCCTTAACATAATTGTTTGTTGATTGATGGTTGTTGTGAAAGTCCATATATAAATAAATTAGTATAATTATAATTTTCTATATATATATATATTGTGGAGATATAAATATTGATTAATTGAAAGCAGGATAAATATGAATTCATGATTGTTGAGATGAGATTGATGGATTGGATGTGAGATGTGATTGTATTGGATGATACATGTTGTATTGTGCTGCCGGGTTTTGTATAATAGTGGTCGGTTTTGAGATGAGATGATGAGATATTTTACGAGATTATATGGTGAAAAACCTTGGGGGTATGCGAGGGACTCCCCCTATTGGTTTCAATCCACTATTATACTGGACCTGAATTAGCAACCATGTTTGATGGATGTTTGTATTGTTGTGAGATGTTTGCTTGAATTATTATGATATATATTTTTTTTCATATATTACAAATATATATACTTATATATATATATATATATATATATATATATATATATATATATAATATATATATATATATATATATATATATACACTTATATATATTCTTATTTGTTGGTGAGGTCATGTTGAGAGTATGAGTGCTTTACTTGCTGAGCTCTTTAAGCTCACTCCCATTTTACCCCCAAACATTCCAGGTAGTTCGCGAGCAGCAGACAGCAGACCAGAGTAGCGAGAGTACCAGATTTGGATCCATGTGCCACAGTTGTTTTCGGGTTGGTCCAGACATTTGAGTCGTCATTTGCATATTTTTTAAGACTTCTGTTGTAAATCATAAAAATTTTATATAATTCACGTATTTGTATCTTGTGATGTATTAATTGTGCATATTTGTTTGGTTGGTTTAACATATAGAATGCTCAAGCTAAAGTTGTTCGTGAACCTCTTTCTAGAGTTAGGCCCGCTCTAAGGAGGGGGTCGTGACACTTACCTTTTGTTGATGATATTTTGTTTAATTTTTTTTTCTTCGTTTAAGATTGATGGTTAACTAATTATTTTGTTTCCTTAAAATGGTAGCTACTTGCATGATAGTATTACAACTGATTCGATGGGCAAACCCTTTGGGTTCATGAGTCCTGGTATGGTATCCCCCACAAGACTTGAAAATGCACTGAAGGCTCAAATGCAAATGACACAAGCAATTGCTGATTATTTGGGTAAAGCTGGGTTGTCGTAACTTATTTGCATTCCGTATAATCCTGGGCATTGTAGTCAACCTATTGCATTTATTTTTATTAATTTATTTTTGTTGATGGTGTTTTCAGGCACTATGGTATTTAAAACAGCACGACAAGGGTAAAAGGGTAATTCCCTTCTTGGGCGAGATCATTAACCGACCCGACCCATGAAAAGCCAGCAGCAAAGGCCCAAGCACTTCACAATAAGAGGCCGAGCACATTATGGTTACAGACCGAGCTCTTTATGATCGGTAGCCGAGCACTTTGGTGTAAATAACCGAGCATTATCAAGATCGACAGCAGTATTCTCAATTCAGAGGACTATTATAACCGACCTCATGAAGACCGAACATACAGCAAGACATGTCCTTGAAGATGACACCCTATCCTTACGGATAAGAAGACAATCCTACCTTCGTAAGAGATACTGATGAAGACAGTGTCCTAGAAGGATAAAGGAAAAAGGTAGATTTGATTAAGGAATACTTGTGGGAACAAGAGAATGTTTTCAACTAGGAATCCTCATACTAGAAGGAATCTGATTTCTTCACTATTATAAATAGAAGGGTAGAGCATGTGTAAGGGGCATCAGAATCAATATCAATCTCATTGTACTAAAAATTGTAAAGCACAAGAGATACAAGTTTCAGCAATAAAAGAATAGTCTTGTTTGTGTCCGTGGACGTAGGTCGGATAAAAATCCACCGAACCACGTTAAAACTCCTTGTTTGATTGGTGCATTATCTACCTTCTGCTAAAGTTTGCCTTTGGTTTCCCACATAACCAAACAAATTCACTATTGAGGGATGATTACTTCGGGAGTGATATTCCCATATTACCCTGAGACCAAAATCCGCCGTCAACAGTTGGCGCCGTCTGTGGGGAACCTCAACAAAAAGCAGTTCGCGTAGAAAGACAATGGCAGAAGGCGGAAATCATCAATCTTTGGGGAGTCCAGCAACAGACTGGATGAAAAAGATGAAAAGATGGAAGAAAGCATGAAATCCATGATGGATCGGCTAGAGAGAGAATGGAGGCACGAACAACGAGAGACCAGACGTCGGAACCAGTCGAAGAAGAAGTGAGAAAGCAGAAGGGAAAAGGGTGATAGACACAAGTGAAGACGATGGACTCAGGAGGAGGGGCCCCTACGGGATAAAATCCGTAGTTGTAGAAAAAGATTCACGAACAGAGGACACATGGGAAGAAGAAGAAGGAAGACCATCACCAGATCCCTCCTATGACAGTCTCCGCGACTTCAGAAGAGAGGACATGGAGCATAGCGAAAGTGTGCGGGAAATTCCAAGAGATGAGGAACGCCGCACCCGGGGCAATAGACGCACGGAGGGGCACAGGATACGACATGGCGGCACAAGCAGTGAAATAAAATCTTGGTTGAAAAATGAGATGACCAAGTGGGGGTGGGCCTCAAGACTGATACATGGGATGTACGGGATAGAGAGGAGGAATCTCCCCTCACGGAAGAAATAAAGTCGGCAAAATTCCCAAGGCGATTCAACATGCCAACAATGGCACCTTACAAAGGCCACTCTGACCCCAAATCCCACATCGAAAGCTTTGTCTTGTTGATGGAAGTCCAGTGAGTGGTAGGAGATGCCATCTGCAAAGTGTTCCCCCTAAACTTTGGGTGGAACCGCCATCCTATGGTACATAAGTCTGGCCCCGGGGAGCATCGGAAGCTTCACATAGCTTAAAAGGTCGTTCGTTCGACACTTTAAAGGAGCCTGCGTCCCCAAGAAGACGATTGGAGAATTGAGGCTTATGAAGCAATGAGATGACGAGCCCCTTAAAATTTTCATCGAGAGGTACCACAATATGGTACTCGAGGTCGGAGGGTACGAGTCCCAAGAGGCCCTGGAAAGTTTAAAGGGAGCACTAAGGGTCGGAAAACTGTGGACTCACCTAAGAATCCAAGACACACCAGATAATGCTACCACTCTAGAGGTAGCCCGGAAATTTGTCTGTTAGAAAAAGAAAAGATCTCCCGAAATGGGACGACCATTCGAGAAAGAACAATAAGAACAGAGGCCCCCCGACGACCGAACAGGGAATTCAAAAAATTCAATCCGAGATCCAAAGAATTCAAACCAATTCCTCGAAGAGATCAGGAAAGAGGGGTCATGACCCAGGTAAATCATGTAGTCCGAGAAGAAGCGTACATTCCCCTGAGCAAGCCACCAGGGCAAATCATCATGGAGATACAGGAAAAAGGCTTCTTGATAGAACCCGACCTCAGGAGATTCCCCCCGGATAAAAAAAGAAACCAGAAATCTTACTGCATACATCATAATCTGAGGGGGCACACAACGGACGAATGCAAGGATCTGCGGGAACAGATGGAAGACCTAGCCCGAAATGGGTATCTAAATAATTATATCAACCATGAGGCCATGGCTGCCAGACAGAGGGCACGAGGCCGGCAGGTGAACATCATCGCATGAGGGAAAACACTGGCCGGAGACTCTAACCGGTCAAGAAAAAGCTATAGCCGAATACAGGGGACGGAAGTGCTGGAACGAAAAAGCCCAGTACCACGAGGAGGAAGGGAAGTCGGTCGGTACCCATAATGTTCACTGACGAGGACGCTCGAGGGGTGAGTTTCCCCCATGACGATGCGCTAATAATCAAAGCTACAATCAGCGGCACAGAGGTAGATAGAATCCTGGTAGATCCCGGAAGCGCGGTAGACATAATCTCCAAAGAAGCTTTAGAAAGCCTGGGAGTGGAGTACGTAACCCTAACTAATGACGGCACCCCCATGTACGGTTTTGGAGGCTCAACGGTCATCCCGCTGGGGAGAATACAACTGGCAACAACAATCGGAACTCACCCCAGGACCCGGACAGTTATGGTAAACTTCACTGTGGTGGACTGCCTGAGCAGTTACCAAGTCATTATCGGCCGACCTTTTATGATGAAAACAAAGGCTGCGATGTCCTGCTATCACTTAAAACTAAAGTTCCCCACCCACCGGGAAGGGATTGGAATCGTGTGCGGGAGTCAGAAGATAGCCCGTAGCTGCTTTGCCACTCTCTCACGAGAGACCCTCTGCATTGAAGAAGGCACCAAGAAGAGGTAGAGGGGCGAGAACGAGAGGAATGAACCAGGTCCCCGCCCGGATAAGTTGCCCGGCTAGGAACAGCTGAAGAGTTAGAAGAAATAAAACTGTTTGGACCGAAAAAAGGCATAAAGATAGGGGAAACTTGGACGAACCCTAAAAAAGGCCTGTAATGTCTACGGAATACCCCGACATCTTCACGTGGGGACACAATGACATGCCCGGGATTGACCCAAAATTCATCAGTCACCGCTTAGCAGCAAACCCGTCACTAAAACCGATCAAACAGAAGAGAAGATCTTCAATCAAGAACGATGCAGAGCGGTGGCATCCGAGGTGGAAAAACTGTTAAAAGCCGGCTTCATCAGAGAAGTAAAGTACCCACCCCGAGTGGTGTCAACGTAGTATTGGTAAAGAAGTCCAATGGGAAATGGAGGATGTGTGTAGATTTCACCGACCTCAATAAGGCGTGTCCAAAAGATAGCTTTCCTCTCCCAAATATAGATCAACTGGTAGACGCAACTGCCTGCCAAGGACTACTAAGCTTCATGGATGCCTTCTCAGGGTACAATCAGGTCAGGTTGCATCCTGTAGACGAGGAGAAAACCACTTTTATCACCGATCAAGGACTGTACTGCTACAAAGTAATGCCTTTCGGACTGAAGAACGCAGGGGAAACTTTTCAAAGGTTAGTAAACAAAATCTTCAAACCACTCATCGGTACTTCAATGTTGGTATATGTGGACGACATGATAACAATGTCCAGAGAACCAAGAGATCACGTAACTGACCTAAAGAAAACCTTCGAGTTGTTGAGAAACACAATTTAAGACTTAATCCAGAGAAGTGTGCATTCGGAGTGGCCTCAGAAAATTTCTAGGCTACATGGTGAGCTCCCGAGGCATAGAAGCCACCCCCTAGAAGATACAAGCCGTGCTAGATTTAACATCCCCCAGAACAATTAAAGAGTGCAAGGTCTAACAGGCAGGGTCGCCGCACTCAATTCATTCATCTCTCGGGCGACCGACAAATGCCACCCCTTCTTCAAAGTCATCAAAAGGCCCAAAGAGGATCGACTGGACAACGGAATGTGAGGAGGCCTTCCAGCAGCTAAAACAATATCTAGCACAGCCCCCACTCATGGCTAAACCTCTCATAGGAGAAACATTATACTTGTACTTGGCTGTTTCAAAACACGCAGTGAGTTCGGTATTGGTGCAAGAGGCCGACCAGATCCAGAGACCGGTATACTATGTCAGCAAAGCTCTATTGGATGCAGAGACCCGATATCCCGTACATGAACTAGTCGCCCTATCTTTGATCACTGCAGCACAGAAATTACGACCCTACTTCCAGGCCCACCCTATCGGAGTTACACCAATTACCCCCTGCCCTGCGGCAGATCTTACAAAAACCAAGAACCTCGAGAAGGTTAATGAAATGGTCGGTGGAACTAAGCGAGCACGACATTTCCTACCTCCCAAGGATAGCAATAAAAGGCAGGCCTTGGCAGATTTTGTTGCGGAACTCGCGGAACCCCAATATTGACCACGGAGGAAAGCAAATGGGAAATGTCAGTGGACGGGTCTGCTAGCTCACAGGGCAATGGGGCATGGATCGTACTGAAAAATAGTGAAGGAGAAGAAGTGTTGCTTGCCTTAAAATTTGCTTTCAAAGCTACAAACAATGAGGCCGATTACGAAGCAATTTTGGCCGGATTAAGGCTATGCACAGTAGTGGGAGTCCACAACATGGTAGTAAGGAGTGACTCTCAGCTAGCCATTCAGCAACTAAAGGGAGAATTTCAGGCCAGGGAGCCGACTATGATAGCTTACCTAGCCGAAGTAAAAAGTTGATGGAGAAAGTGGGGAACGTACGCTTCGAACAAATCGGACGAGAAGACAACTGTGAAGCAGACTCCCTGGCCCGGCTCGCATCCTCAATGAAGACCGAGGACCCCAGAATAATCCCTCTCATATGCCTCCGAGAAAGAAGCATAGGGGAACTGAAGATAGATATAGTAGAAGAGGCAGGAAAAAACACATGGATGCAACCGATTAGGAGATACCTGGAAACAGGGGAAACCCCTAAAGACAAAAAGGAGGCCAAGAAACTAAAATTCAAGAGCACCAAGTTCTCCCTGATCGAAGGGGTGCTCTACCGGAGAGGTTATACCGTACCCCTCCTGAGATGTTTAATAGAGGAGGAAGCAGATTATGTGCTCAGGGAAATTCACACGGGCATCTGTGGAAGTCACGCCGGAGGAAGTTCAATCGCCTTTAAAGCCTTAAGACAAGGATTTTACTGGCCGACCATGCATCAGGACGGTGTGAGGATAGCCCAGAAATGCGAAGGTTGTTAGAAAAATGCCAACATCCACCATCAACCGGCAGAACAATTAACCAACATGTCCAGCCCCTGGCCATTCGCGCAGTGGGGGCTAGATATCATAGGGCCAATGCCAAAAGGGCGAGGGCAGGCGAAGTATACAATCGTGGCCATAGACTATTTCACAAAATGGGCAGAAGCCGAGCCGCTATCCACCATCACAGAGAAGAACGCCACAGAGCTTGTAAAGAAGAACATTATCTGCAGGTTTGGAATCCCCCGGGCGATCATCACCGACAACGGGAAACAATTCGATAGCAAAGGATTCAGGAAGCTCTGCGAAGACCTCCAGATCGCTTTGAAATTCGCCTCGCCAGCCCATCCCAAAGTCAAACGGACAGGTTGAGGCAACAAACAAGACCATCAAGGCAAACCTTAAAGCTCGGCTCGGATCATGCAAAGGCTTATGGGTCGAAGAATTACCAGAAGTGCTATGGGCACATCGGACGACCTACAAAGATTCCACAGGGGAAACACCATTTTCCCTATAATATGGATGTGAGGCCGTCATTCCAGCAGAAATCGGGGTAGCAACTCACAGGGTCCGCCACTTTGGGAATGAGCAGAATGAAGAACTTATCAAAAACCACCTCGACCTGGTCGAGGAAAGGAGAGAGAAATCAGCTATGAAAGCGGCAGTCTACCAACAAAGAATGGCCCGCTTCTACAACAAAAGAGTTCGAACCCGTTCCTTCCTCCCGGGTGACTTAGTATTGAGAAGGGTCACCCTAAACACCCACGACGACCAGAGGAAGCTCGTTAGGTGCCAAGTGGGAAGGACCCTACAGAATCACAGAGGTGATAAGGCCAGGGTCTTACATCCTAGAACAGCTGGACGACACGAGATTGAAAAAACCATGGAACGCCCGAGATGTTGAGAAAATACTTTCAATAAATTCTCTCTTCCTTCTTTTCTTTTGCAGCAACCCGACAACGGACGGAAACTCAACAAAATAAGCCTCTCTCAAAATGACCCGCAGAGAGTTGTAAGAAGGGCAGTATGTCCCCCGAATGTGAATAAAACTTTCTTTTCCTTTTCCAAATTTTCACCACTCTTCCTCTAAAAAATAAAAAATTTTGTGAACCATATTCAAACCCTGGGACATACTCAATACAACGGTCCAGGGTCAAAAGCACAAAACACGCAACTACCCGACCACGGCTACCACCATAAAGAAGCACAAGTCACGCCAGAATCAGTCGACTCCGTACAAGCATTAAACAGCAAGCGAAAGTGAATCAGAGTATAGATCCGAGAGAAGCATAACACGGGATGGATGATACCCCCGTGGCGATTGCTTACTCCAGTGTTACCGAACATAAGGAGGAATATGACCTTAATGTTTCGAAACACCTCGGGGCTGGATCTTGTTCTGCCGAGGTCCCTGGACTATTCGGCTCGGGGTCGGGTTACGTCCCACCGAGCCATGCTCATTGGTCTGGGGACGGGACATTCCCCCAGAACCAAGTTTCTCTCTTAGCTCGGGGTCCTCGGAATATTCAGGGACATACTCGATGCATAGGATCCGCGAGAAGCATAGCACGGGGAGGGATGATACCCCCGTGGCGATTGCTTACTCCAGTGTTACCGAACATAATGAGGAATATGCCCTTAATGTATTGAGCACTCTTTGATCCTCACTTACCCGATGTAATGGATCCATGGGAAAGCATAGCACGGGGGATGACGATGCCCCCGTGACGATTGCTAGCTCCAGTGATGCCGGACCTAAGGAGGAATGTGCCCTTAGTATCCCGGACACTCCTTGATCCATTCATCATTTGGATCCAAGAGAGGCACAACACGGGGATGTGTTGTGCCCCTGTAGCGTGTGCCTGCTCCAGCGTGGTAAGGAGGAGCCCTCGTACAATACACACAGCTCCACAGTGACCCGACGTATAGAGGATGTGCCCTTACCATTTAAGCGTTCTCCTTGATCCAAATCCTGGTTCGTCGGGACACTGAATTGAAAGATTCAGAATTATGTTTTGGAGGCCTCGGACAGGACGTTGTTCTGAGGTATCCGTGCTATTATTTACACTCTTTTGGTTTTTATTTTTTCAAAATCTTGTTTTTTGTTTTTTCATCGGTCTGAAAAGGGGACGCCCAAGACAGATTCGATAGGGCATCAAAGGTTGATTCCTTCCCTTCGGAGCAAGTCCCAATGATTGTTTGCGGCTCGGGGCTGGATTACGTTCTGCCGAGGCCATTCAGTTATTAGCTTGGGCTGGACTCATTCCGCCAATGCCACTTTACTTATCAGCTCGGGGCTGGATTCGTTCCGCCGAGACCGCTTGGATATTTGGCTCGGGGCTGGATTTCATTCCGCCGAAGCCATTTAGTTATCAGGCTCGGGGTTGGATTACGTTCCGCCGAGGCCATTCAGTTATTCAGCTTAGGGCTGGATTTCGTTCGCCGAGACCACTTGGTTATATAGCTCGGGGTCAGGCCACATCCCACCGAGTCTATCTTTTGGACTGGGGACGTAACATTCCCCCAAGGCCAAATGTTCCTTACAGCTCGGGGTCGGGCCACATCCCACCGAGTCTATCTCTTGGACTGGGGATGTAACATTCCCCCAGGGCCCAAGTGTTCCTTACAGCTCGGGTCAGGTTGCGTCCCACGATTGCATCTCACCATCCGTGTACTTACAACTCAGAGTCAATCCTCGACCACTGAATAAATCGGGTCTCGGTTCGTATTATCCACTCACGAACGAGCCTTAAATAATCATTTGGAGAAGAACACCCAGAATGAGGAACATAAG
The DNA here is from genome assembly GCA_019454045.1 of Zanthoxylum bungeanum. Lineage (NCBI taxonomy): Eukaryota > Viridiplantae > Streptophyta > Magnoliopsida > Sapindales > Rutaceae > Zanthoxylum > Zanthoxylum bungeanum. The sequence goes on from SKCR01034380.1 coordinate 41,772, forward strand.
AAGAGAAAAACACACATATATACATCAAATATATATATATATATATATATGAAGTGTTATTACAAAAAAAAGACAAGTGTACACAGGGCCCGTCCGGGTTACCCCTTTTTAAATCAGCCCGCACAGGGGCAGGAAGTTCTTCCTCGGCTGGCTCAGACGACAGGTGGATCGGTTCAGTCTCAAGAGGGGGAACAACAGCTTCAGCCTCGGCGACATGGGAGACCCCTACTTCAAAGATAGAGGTGGAATCTCAGGATAGTCCTCGCCAGGAGCAGGAACCTCAGGTCGGTCTTCTTGGGAAACCTGCGGGACCGGAGCAATAGAAATTGGGTCGGGATCCATCGCTTCCTCGGAAGAAGGGGGAGCCACTTCTGAAACTCCTCCTCAGATATTTCCCTTTACAGAAACGGATGGCTGCATGGATCGGCCCCATATCCAGGTCAGGCAGCACCATTGGTATAATTTCAGCACAATCACCCCCGACCCCTTCAAGACGAATGGAGTCCCTCTCGGCCTCCCACTCAAGTTCCCTATCCCTGAGCTCGGCACGGGCCCGTCCCAGTTCCTTCTCCTTGGCCCACAGCTTATACTCCACACTGCCCACTTCCACCTTATGGAGCCCGATCTCAGCTCGGGCATCCACCAAACTTGCTCTAGCTTCTTCAGCATTCTTGCGCTCTAAAGTGGCAGCAGCCCTAAGAGCTTTATTTATTTTAACAGCCTCAACCGCAGCCAGCTCATGATCCTTATTCCTCTCTTCGGCACTAGCCAACTTTGCCTCCACTTCAGAAAGACGATTCTGAAGCCTTTGGGCTTGGCCGCCTTCAGACAAAAGGCTTATAAATAGGTCCTTATTCTTGGCCGCCAAATAATTTACCTGCCGAGAAGAAAAAAGAAGTTAGAAAAACAATAAGTGACCTGGGCCACGGATGGGAGCACAACTTCGCAACTAAACTACCTCCTCTCCTCGGGTGAAAGGTCCTCAAACCTCGGAATCTTCTCAGGAGGTACGGCCCCGGCCAGCTCATTGAAAGCCGGTACAAATGGGAAGTAGCCTCCCTAATATTCTTCCAAGATCATCAATTCCAAGAACCACAGCACCCTTCAGTTTCTTGGAAGGACCCCCTGCCGAACTGGAGCTTCTCTGCCCGGAGCCTCCTCCTCCTCCAATTCCCGCCTTAATTGAGGATCCACAGCTCCAAACCGACGCTTCCTTCTCCTGGAAGATCTCGGAGGGCTATCAGGATGGGTAACACCCATTGGAAGCACCCCGGAAGGCGAAGACCGACCTTGAGAGCCCGGACGCCCCATCTCTTCAACCACCTTCCGGCCTCAGAAGTTTCAGGCCATTTTTGAGAAGTACCAGCTCCGCCAGGGCTAGTTTTCTTCAAAACACCGGTCAACCGTTCAAGGTACTTTGGTCTCTTCGACATACCTGCAAAAAGCAAAAACAAAATAAATGTTCAGGACCTGAGCATACAAAAAAAAAGAAGAAGAAATTAAGACATCAAACATGATAAATAAACGAGGGAGCTGGCTAAGAAGATCAACAGGCATCTACCTATCCGACCCGAGACCTTCGGAGGAACGGCCCGTATAAGCCCTGATTCAAAGAATGCCGCATCGTTTACCAACTCTCCTCCAATGGGCGGCATATCGCCGAGCCCAGAATACCCGGTTCCGGACCTGGTGGGAGACCTTGGGAGCATCCCTCCAACAGGCTAGGAGGAATAGAAAAAAAGGGGTAAGAATCCAAATATAAAAAAAACTAAGGGCAGAAAAGCTAAAGGTTAACCTCCTAACCTCCCGCTCTAAAGATGTCCGGAACCAAGATCTCCTCTCCATCCGATCTCAGGGTCCGTCCCCAATCACCAGTAGCCCAGAACCAAAGATCTTTGAAATTCTTATTGGAGTCAGGGAGTTTTTGGACGACGTTTGACGAACTATCGTAAGCAGAAAGATAGTACCAACTGTGGTGAGTCTTTGGGTTGGCCTTCAACCGATATAACCTCTTCACTTCTTCAAAAGAAGGTTCGCCACACCCCGCCCGATGCCAAGCTACATACAGCCCGGCCAAAATCCTCCAACTGTTTAGACTTAGTTGACAGGGGGCGATCTCCATCTCGGGCCAGCATCCAGGCAAAGTAGGGTTGAATTGGAAACCGGAGCCCGCACTAAAGAAAGCTGGAAGAAGGGCCACGGAACCATCGTCGGGCTGACTGGCACGATCACATGGAAGAGGGACCTCAAGAGCAATATCTATAGGGATGTCATATCTTTGCCGAAGCAGTGCTAGATCATCCTCGGTTATCTTAGAGGCCGAGCCATATCCAGAGCCGAGCTGTCAAAATCACCGGGCTCCGGATCCTTCCGAGGAACCCTCTGGTGGTAAGTATCTTGTTCGATTTCGGAATGGGTGGGGGTAGTTTCAAGGTCTTCCACGCTGGGTGCTCCCGAGCCAGAAGAAAGCTCTTCAGCAATGGGGGCCAAGGGTTTAGCAGGGTTTTCAGGGGAAGAACTGCCATTAGACATCCTAGACGTCCGAAAAATAAAAGGGCAAGGTCAGTCTACAACCATATTCTTGAAAAAACGACCAAGGGATTCACAAGCTATCCTAAGTTTCCAGAAAAAAAAAAAAAACAAAACAAATCTATGAAGTTCTAAATGCCCTAAGAAAGTACTCAATAAAATCTCCCTAGCAAGTATCAAAACAAATGAAAATGAGAAACAGCAAGCACATCAAGCAAGAAATAAGAAAGGAAGAAGGTCGTTCGGGAAACTTACTTGTTCAGGATCGGAAAGCAGCGAAAACGTTGAAGAACTTTGAGTAAAACTAAATCAGATGCTTCGTAGCCGAAGGAAGAAGAGTTTTTTGGAAGTTGATAGGATTTTTTGCAAGGATATCGGTTCACCTTCTCATTACAAACGTCGGAATAATTCCAACCGTCGGATCGTAATAGAGTCCCGGATGGACGCCAAGTGTCAAATGCAAAAGAGGTCTGCCAAAATCAAATAAACGGTTGAGATCAGCGCACCGTTAAGACGCCTCTGCACGGTCATTTTTCTCCTACTTTTGGCGGGAACCCGACGGATGTTTGACAAGTGTCAGGCTCAGAAAAAAACCCTAAAGGTGATTTGATGGGCATTTAACAGACATGACGGTTGCGCGTCTCAAGAAAAATGCTTGAAAGAGGCAACGAAAAATTTTGGTTCGACTCCGGATCGACCACCAAACAGAAATAATCAACACACCATCTTTATATAGTTCCCGGCACCAACTTGCATACTCGTTGGACCGAGAACTAGGGGACAGATGTTGATGGTGTTTTCAGGCACTATGGTATTTAAAACAGCACGACAAGGGTAAAAAGGGTAATTCCCTTCTTGGGCGAGATCATTAATACCGACCCGACCCATGAAAAGCCAGCAGCAAGGGCCCAAGCACTTCGCAATAAGAGGTCGAGCACATTATGGTTACAGACCGAGCTCTTTATGATCGGTAGCCAGCACTTTGGTGTAAATAACCGAGCATTATCAGATCGACAGCAGTATTCTCAATTCAGAGGACTATCATAACCGACCTCATGAAGACCGACCATACAACAAGACATGTCCCGGAAGATGACCCCTATCCTTACGGATAAGAAGACAATCCTCCTTCATAAGACGAGAAATACTGAAGATAATACACAGAACTAGAAAGGGAAACAGAAGTACTGAAAAAGTGTAGATAGATTTGATTAAGGAATCCTTGTGGGAACATGTGAATGTTTTCAACTAGGAATCTGATTTCTTCACTATTATAAATAGAAGGGTAGAGCATGTGTAAGGGGCATCAGAATCAATATCAATTTCATTGTGCTAAAAATTGTAAAGCACAAGAGATACAAGTTTCAGCAATAAAAGAATAGTCATGTTTGTGTCCGTGGACGTAGGTCGGATAAAAATCCACCGAACCACGTTAAAACTCATTGTTTGATTGGCGCATTATCTACCTTCTGCTAAAGTTTACTTTTGGTTTCCCCCATAACCAAACAAATTCACTATTGAGGGAGGATTACCTCAGGAGTGATATTCTCATATTACCCTGAGACCAAAATCCGCCGTCAACAATTTTTAATAATCTTGATTCTCATTCCCTAACGTAAAATGTTTTGTTATATCATAGAGCATATTGGATTTTGGTTGTGATCGACGTTGCGGCAAAGAGTGGGTATTACATGGATCCCTTAGGAAATGGACCTGACGAGGATATTACGGAGTTAGTTATTAAGTAAGTGTTAAATTATGTGATATCTTGCTACTGTAGCTTAAAAATAAAAGTTTTACTTATGTTTTAGGGGGGTCACTATGTTTGTTGCCATGAAGACCAAAAGAAAAGTACATCCATATTTAAAAATAGAGGAAGTATTTTTAGTTATATTTCCTTAATAAAAATAATAATTATAAACGTTACTAAACGCTGCCATTTCGGTGACTGTAGGTTCCCAAACAGTCAGGTTCACATGAATGCGGATATTATGTTATGCGATACAAGAGAGATTCAATACCGATGCTAGCTTATTGTTAAATAATGTAAGTCATTTCTATTAATATTTTGAGTTCAGAATTAGATGATTTTGATGAATTATGTATACTTGACTTATTGCTATCTATAGGTTGACTTGTATGGTTTTTATTTGTTTGCATATCTTGTCTGTTCATATTTATTGTTTATTGCATTAGTCTAATGCGATACATGTGAAACTATGGAAGTGGATGAATATTAGCCTTGTAATAAAGTTGGGTGAAGATGTATATTTATTTTTTTGTTTTTCATTAAGTGTATGTTTTTGCTTACAAAAATTTCATATTGACTTGAAATATTAGAAGAATTTCAATTTATATGATTATTATTTTTGCTCCAAAGATGTGATTCACGTATTATTTGGTTTAATTTATTCTTGATAGTTCAACCATAAACGGCTTACACTAAAGACGAATTGGATGAAGTACGTATTGAGTGGACTAATCATATTAGATTGATTATGTAGTTTTAATACTTTAAACTCCCTTTTGGATTGATGTTCAATATGTTTAATATGAATAACTGTAGTCAAACTTGTAGTTACTATATTTATCATGCATGTAGCAGTTTATTTATTGATCTATAGTAAGTTTTATATTAAAGATTGTATTATACTAATATTATATTATGTATACTATTATCAATTATGTATTTGATAATTGTAATTTATATTAAATTTTATAAAATAATTTAAAAAATTGGAACAAAAAATTATTAGATTTTATTAAAAAAATCCCACCAAAAAATTCCTGCCAAAAAATTTCCCGCAAAAAATTTCCACTCAAATTTAAAAATTTGAATTTCCTGCGAATTATAATAAAAATATTTAATGATATATATGTATCATAAATTCAAATATTTATGACATTTCTGTGTCATATATTTATGATATATATGTGATAGTTTAAAATCGTCATTAATTTATAACACACAAAAAACCGTCATAAAAAAGATGACAGTGATCTATGACAGTTTTTAAATCGTCATAAAATAACATTTTCCTAGTAGTGACGATCAGGTTCTAATTATGCCTGTTGGGATATATGCCCTACAACTTCATGTAATGTAAACAGAATTATTTGTTATAAAATAAAAGATGCATTGTTCATTTATTAATTGTTTTGATTAAAATCGCATATTGTAAATTATCATGTATACCCTTGATTACTTATGTGGCTTCAGACTTAGTGTATGAGTGTCATACACAAGAGGATTTAAGTATGAAGTTAGTAATCTAAAATAGTCCATCGAGAGAGCAACAAGCGGGTACTTTATTTGTGGTTTACTTACAGCTGCATCCATTCTATAAATGTATGGCGACCTTGATCCTAGATCATCCATGTGGTGACATGAGAATGGAGACACCTTATATGATATGATCATATAAGACTGGACTCAGATAGAAATGGATTTCTTATAATATCTGTTAAATAAAGAAATTCATTTCAATCTACTAGATGGTCATAAATGGATTGATCCCTGAGTGTACTACGAACTCCTGCATCGCAGGCTATGTCCTTTGATTTACAAAGGTAAGGTTGGTGTAGCAATCCCGACCAATAGCTACATACTTCAGGGATATGGTTTGGTGTGCAGCTGGGGACGTTTTACATAGATATGGTGTTCACTTCTTCTTGCAAGAAGTAAATGAGTATCTTCTTATATGGGTTTTAAGGGGGAATATCGGTAACGCAGCGGAATCGCGGAAAATCTAAATTTTCCGATTTCAAAACTATTTCTCGGATCAATTAAATAAACTTATTTATTTAATTATCCCATTATCAAATTCTGAAAAATTACACAGAGATCAAATTTCTTGGTAATTACCGAATTACCCCAAAACTTTGTAAATTGATCATTTTAGTCCAAAAGTTGTCAAATACAATTTTGATGATTCTAAATCATTTCTAAAATGTTTTTCAAACATATAATGCATCAAAATAATATTTCACACAACAAATCCCCAATTTTTGAGCAATTACCGTGAGCACACCCCAAAATTTCCAATTAATTGTAATTTGGTCCCTTTGTTCAAAACGTGCCAAGATCAAATCCAAATAACCTAAAATTTTACATGCATCATATTCATACCATAATACATCACATATATGAAAAGCCCTAAATTTGGAGAGGGTTATGAACCCTAATTTTTCAATTTCATCAAATTGAGCAATTTTACCAAATCTTTAAACTCCAACACTTTAATCCATTCAATACTTCACCAATCTAGCCTCACCACTTTGAAACAACTCTAGAACAATTCTAGGTCACCAAGGAGTGGCTTACCAACTCTAGAATGACAACTTGATTTTCCAAAAATCAAAGTAAAGCTTTGAAACCATTTCAAGCTTACTTTACATGCATCAATCTTTCACACACAAGTTCTCAACCAAATAAACCCAAACTATAGTAGGAGAAAGAACATCAAAGCAACACAAATGATGCCAAGAATGTTAGAAACAATTTCCATGTTGAAAGCTTTAAAGAAAAACTTACAAAACTCAAAGATTTCCAAGCTTTTTCCTTTTGCCTTCAAGCTTTTCTCTCAACTTCTTTTACGTTTATTTTGTCTCAAATGAACTTGTAAACCCTAAAAATGAAACAAAAAAATATACTTCACAAAAATAGCCCCTGGCCGAAATGGGAAGCAAAATAAATAAAAATATCTAGATATTTTTACTTTGTTTCATTTAAAGCTTTAATCACTTGCATTTTGCTTTTTATCATTACACTTTAATGATTCCAAACAAGTCAACAATGGAAACTAAAGCATTTCCAAAAATATCACAAACTTAGGATATTAGATTTTTAATTAATTAAATTATTTAACAATTAAATAATTAAATAATATTTAAATACAAATATTTTTAATAATATATAATATAATATTTACTTTAAATATCCAAATACATATATATTATGATATATGTCAAATAGCACAA
>SKCR01034381.1:0-49420 GCA_019454045.1 Zanthoxylum bungeanum
TCATAGTAGTTTTAGGAGGTTGTTTTTCTTTATTATTCCAGTTGTTTGGAGCCTATAAATAGGCTAGTTTGTTTTGAATAAAGTGTGGAAAACTATTCTGCTTCTTCAATTATTTGTGTCTCTGTTTGTCTCTGCCTTTTTTTGTTTTTCACTAACATATATGCCATCTCTCTCACAGCAGGCGGGCCCCACAACTGTGCGGTGCCCGCCTGCTGTAGAGAGATGACATATACACCCGGCACATGATATACCACCTCCTTTTTTGGAGGCCTCAAGGTGACACTTTTAAAGTGAGAGTTGGAGAACAATATGGTTAAGCACAACTAATACACTTTTAACCATTAGTTTGATAGAGAGTATTTTGCATTGAGAGTATAAGGTAGTTTATAAGTTGCACTACTAGAAAAACATACTATTTATCTTGACAGATTATGTCTTTCAAGAAAGAGGTTTCTTGATAGAAAAATTAAGTATTAAGAATCAGGGTGTCAACAAATCTTAACATATTTTTTTTACTGTCAAGAATTCTTGACAGATTTTTATGACAGATTATTTATCTATCAAGAATTCTTGACAAATTTTTGACAGATTTTTTCTATCAATAATTCTTAACAAAAATAAATCTGTCAAGAACACATAATGGATTAATACGACATATTTGTTTCTATCAAGAATTCTAGATGGGAAACAAAATTTATAATTTATCATTTTAGCGCTAATTTTGGAAGGAAAATTTAACTATATTTTCAAATATTCAAATAATGGCGAAAATTGAATTTTTTGTCATGTGGTGTTGACAGATATTATCTGTCATGTAAATAAATATTGCACAATAAAAATGAAACATAACCTGCATAATATTCATAACTATCAATGTACTTATTAACGTCTTCCAACACATTTTTCCTTAACTTAAGTACTATACCTAAAACTAGTATGTCTGTCAAACTACGTACAATCATTCTACAAGGTTAAAAAAAATATTAAGTAAAGCCTGAAATATAAAGTGTCCAATCCGAACGAACTTTACCGATCTCATCTTGAGAATAAGTTTTTTTTTTTTTTTTTTTTTTCCATTGAACTGTAAATATAAAAATCAAGTTAGAGTTATATTTATAAAAAAGATTAAAAAGAAAAATCTACTCCTAAAAAGATAAAAACAAACATATAAATTCACATTGAACTTATTTACATAATTTAAGCAAAAATAAATAAATAATACTTAAACTCCGATATTTTATAATTTCCAACATGTATCCCATGATATAATAGCCACACTCTATGGGACACCCATTTTGGGCACCCATTGGAGGGCCCATTCAGACAAAATCACTCTACTTTATGGGAAAATATATCAAATTCTACAAGCCATGAAGTTTTAAAACTAATATATTAAGGCACAATCCAAAAAAACTACTAAAAATGTTTAAATTTTCAATTCTTTTTTAATATTAAAATATTTTAAAATTATTTTTTTTTTCCAAAAAAGAATATTATTCTTCAAAAAATTCTTAGCTTAGCTACCAGTAGTGGGAGCTTGGTCTATTGGATACATGACGTAGATCGCATAGCGGACAAGTTTATGGAGCGGGCCAAGAAGTAAAAGCCTAAGTGGAGGACCCGAAATGGGCAGAATTATTCAGGAGCGCAGCTCATGAGAAGGATGTAGTGATGAACCACCAAAGGCCGTATGTGCATATTTTGGGTTCCAAAATATCCTTCAATGATATGATTTATTTTAATTGCACAATTTTATATTTTATTAAGAAATAAGACTTTATGTCCGAAATTTATTTATGTCTAGATTTTATCTCCTTTTTAGTTTTGGTCTCCCTAATAGTCCTTATAAAAGTGAATTTGAATAGACCCTTCTAGGTAGACCCAGCCAAGGTTCCGGTTCGGAACCGGAACCGAACCAGTTGGAATCGGACGGTTCCGGTTCTGGTTCCGGAATCGAACCGGAACCTAACCGGTTCGGTTAGGGTTCCTCCCCTAGCCGAACCGGTTGGAACCGTTCGACTCCAACGGTTCCAACCGGAACTGTACGGTTCCGGTTGGAACCGGAACCGGTTTGCATATATATAATAATATATTTTTTAATTTTTTAGATAAGATTTTTATTTGTAATTTAGTGTAATTATGTAATATAATTTAACGTAATTTGTAATTTACACAATTTTATTTGTAATTATTTTCAAAAATAATAATTTAATTTAATTATTTGTAATTTGAGTTTTATTTTCAAAAAAGTAAAAAAAAAAAAAAAAACCGAATGGAACCGGAACCGGAACCGAACCGTTCGGTTCCGGTTTCGGTTCGGAACCGAACCGAACCGCCGGCCTGGTCTACTTCTAGGAATGTCTCTGGTTCCATCAATGAGATATTCAAGCTTATTTGCACGAATGGTTGCAATGACCTGAGATCTCCACAACTTGAAATTTGAACACGAAAACATTATTTGGTGAATTTTATAGTGAGGTTTGTGAAGCTCCATTTGTGTGCGTTTGGTTGCTGCAACTGCTGGCCATAGCTCAGAGGCTCATGATACCAACTTAACTTTTCCATAAATTTCAGCTTTAAATGATCTCAGTCTTTGATCTTGAACCGAATTTCTTCTGTTGAAATATGTTGTGATTCCTCTAAATAGCTATTCTTCCAAATCAGCAATTCCACATCATTTTTGCACCCATGTGATATACTATCAGTGTCCCTCATGTGCATGTTGATAGGGTTGGGGTGGCAATTTGGGTCAGGATTCGTTTATTCATTCGATTTGATTCGCTTTAAAGCGAATACGGGTTTGAAAAAATGGATTCGTTTAATAAATGAGTCAATTCGATTCGATTCGTTTATTAAACGAATCGAATACAAATTTAAGCTCATTGATTCGTTTATTCGTTTAGGATTTTTTTTATTATTTTTATTTACTAATTCTTGTTAATTTTCAGTTAAGATTCGAGAAATTATAACTAATTATCATAGAAAAATTAATATTTTCGATTTTTGGTGAGATATTTTTAGTAAATATATTAATTATATATTTCATATGTATATATTTATGAAAAATTAATGTAAATCAAGTGTGGTAAATTATTTTATTAAATAATATCATTGACTAAACGAATAAACGAATCGAATACGAATCCATAATATTTTGATTCGATTCGTTTAGGATTCGATACAAATTCGATTCGTTGATTCGTTTTGACACCCCTCTACTTGAACTCCTTGACTGTTAGAGTAATGATTACAAACTTCAACATAGCTAACGTGACAATTTCTCCTGCAAATGGATCTACAATGGGGCCATTGCTAAATGCCATGGAAATTTTTCATGCGATTGATGCAGGTCAGGATTCAAAGGGAGGACATCTGCAAGGCTTCTCGGTAGCACTGTGGATCATTTTACTTCATTTGCTTGCTATCTTAGATTCTTACTGATGTAAAATGTCCTTAATGCTTGTGTCAGTATTCGGATGCTGTAATTTATAAGTTATAATTAATTTAGCTGAAAAGTCACAGGGTTGTTTAAGATATGGTAATTATGAAATGAAATAAAAATTCTCTATGAATAAAAGTTAATGATATTTGATAATGATAACCATGACTTCAAAGTTTGAGAAATAATAATATTAATAAAATAATAAAGAAATTTTATTTTTTATATCAAATTATAGTAGAATAACATTTCTTTAACTTTCCGTTATGGGAAAAAACGAGTTCAAGGTCAGAATAAGCTCAATCAGATGAAACATGTCTATTAGTATAAAAAGCCCAATGGATGAAGAGTTAAGCCCACGAGGCCTGATACCGAGTCGAGCCCACTGGCTGTGAGAAACAACCGTCAACCTCGTTGAGTCACCTAGAATGCGATTTCCCCGAGAGTACCCGCTAGCTCAACCCGTCCCGGAGATCGTAAAACGCATAACATGCGACCTATACATTACGGACGACATATAAGGCCGTTGCTCGCAGATTCATACGACCCAAGGGGATTATGAAACTCAGAACGTCCTCGAAAAGTTCAATAAATGGGAGAGAACCACCTCAAGACAGTTGTATCACCAAAGATCTCTCCCTCCAATTTGAAATGATATTAAATTTCAATAAATCTGGGATAATGGAAGAACTTTATAAAAACAATCTCTTATTCTTATATTTCATTTGATTTCGATGTCGACCGATTTTGATCCTCAACACTTTCAAACTAGAGTATCAAAAACGTTATAAAACTGTGGTTTTAAAAACTATGAGTGCTATCCAGTGATACAAATGGAGGTTGAGATTGATATTGTACCATAAATATCATTTCTTGTCAATAAAATATGAGTCTGATTGTATAGCAAAGATTACTTTGAAAAGTCAACGCCTTTGTTGTTATCATAAATCAATTTTGAACTGAAACCGCACCAGAAAGAACCGTCCGGTTCTGATTCCTTCAAGTTTGATTAGGGTTCTCACCCTAACTGAACCGGAGGAACCCGACGGTTCCAATGGTTCTAACTGGAAACCGTTGGAATCGTCTGATTCCAACATAAGAACCACGGTTCCAACATGAATCTTACCGTTGGGCAACATCTAATAGCCCAACGGCAACAGGGAGCTAAACGACTCCCTACAACAAAATCAATATATATTTTTTTTTCTCTAAATTATCCTCAATAATATTAATAAAACGGCTAATTTTAAGGATAATTTAGACATCACAAAAGGGAGCTGAAGCGCCCTCAATTAGTGTGGCTTGGTGGAAAATGGCTTAGGACTTGATTGTCAGGTCCTAGGTTCGAGTTTAGGGGTGTATTTCTTGTAAGAGCTAGGGCAGCCAGAGGTTTTACCTGCTCCGCTTAAGCTTGAGTTGGGTGGTTTGGCGGGGGGGGGGGGGGGGTTACCAACGTTTCCAAAAAAATAGCTGAAGGATCAACAACAAAAAACATAAAATGATGATGAATAAATAATTGTAACTGTCTAAAAAATATAATGGAATTATGCGAGCTTTGATTCCTCACACCCTAAGCGAGTACATAGACATCTTAATTTTTTATAAATTTAAATTCAAACTCTTTATTTTTAATTTAATGTATTAAAATTCAAATTAATAATTTTTTATTATATTTATTTGGTAATAATATCCTATTACTAATTTTTTTAAAATTATTTTTAAGAAAATAAATTGAACCAGAATCGAATCAAAACCATCTGATCCGGTTCCGATTAATGGTTTCACAAAGAGTGTAACTATAACCGTTCGATTCGGTTCCGGTTCGGAATAGAACCGAACCAGTGGCCACCTCTAATTAGGGTGTAATTCAATTTTACATGTATTGTTCGAACTCGACTCATTAGGAAAATATTGTGATCGAGCCATATTCGAATTCGATTACTAAACGATCCGGCTCGGCTCGAGCTTGATTAATTAAAAAAAAATTCAAGTTTTTAATTTTTATTTATTTCTTCAAATTTTAAAAAATTTCCCTATAAGATTCGAATGTTTGTGATACATACATACATACATACATACATACATACATACATACATACATACATACATACATCATACATACATACATACATACATACATATCGAGCAAAGTTGTGTCTATACGATTTGAGTCAAGTTTATTTCGATTAATGTTCGTGAGTAAAAAAACAAGTCGGTCTCGTTTAATAACATGAGCTATTATTTTCGAGCTCGAGTAGTTAATTTAGTAAACGAATCGTTTTCAAATAAAACCAGATACAATCATTTTCGAATCAAACCAAATACGATTTTTTTTGTTTGAATCAAACCAATTATGAATCAAGTTCGAATTGTTCATGAATGTATACATGCACACGATTGTGGTTTGGAACCGTAACCGAACAGTGAACCGTAACTGAACTAGTCCAGTCTGGTTAGGTTACAGTTGAGTTGTAAACCAACCGCCGGTTTCGGTCTCATTTAATAACGGTTTTAGCCATTGCCCAAAGAATATTTTTGAATTTTTTAAATAATAATATTATAAAATTAAAGAAAAACCATAAATTGCCACACAACTATATTTTGGAGACATTTTAGACATCATAAAAAATCAAAAAAAAATCTATAAATAACCATTTAATTCATTTTCCAAAATCATAAACAATTTATTCTCTTTACTTTCTTAATTTCTCATATATTCAATTCATTTACTCTTATTATCTAAAATTATATTTTTTTTATTGAAAGATATTATCTCAAATTCTCAATCACTTCATTATAATGGCAAGATCGTCACACAACACTAATATTCATGAGGCTGAGGATACCACTCAATATACCACGGACGAAATGAATTCACGTATTCAAGTGAGAAATCGAGGTTCTGAAATGTTGACAAAACATTTCACTCTGGGATTGAATGATGTCACTGGTGAGAAGAATGATATCTGTAATTATTATGGAAAAATTTACAAACACGTCGGTGGGCATAGAACTATGACGGGTCACATGACCAGTACTCATAAAGTTGAGTTTGAGATTTATATAACTCAAACACAAATAACTCAGTTTTCTGCTTCTGGTTTAAGTTCTTCTTCTTCTACTAAATTATTTAAATATAATGAATTTCAATGGAAATATAATCTAACTAAATTTATTACCATGGAACATTTAGCATTTACTTTTAGTGAAAAAACGTCTTTTCTGATTTAATATAAAAAAAAAAAATTGAATCCTACTACATATAAACTTATTAGGATGACATGTAAAAGAAAATTGATGGAAAAATAAGTAAAATGTCAAAATCATTTAAATGAATTATTTTGTAAACTTAAAGGTCGTGTTTATATTTATAGTGACATATGAAGTGAGCATTTGCAGTCACATTCATACATGGGTCTGACATGTCATTATATTGATGATTCATGATTTATTCAAAAACGAATTATTGCATTTCATCTTTTTGATGAATCACACACTGTACATAATATTTATGTAATGATTAGTAATATTTTACAAGATTATGAATTAGTGCAAAAAAATATAACAATTGGATTTGATAATGCATCAGATAATATTGTATCAATTAGTGAACTTAAAGCGAAATGCCAACCAAATTTGAGAAGTATTTTTCTCATGTTCGAGGTGCATGTCATATGTTAAATTTTTGTGTATATGATGATTTGAAATCTTTAAACTCTCATATTGCACCTATTAAAAAAATAATTAATTTAATATGGTCGTATTCTAAAATTAGAAGAGAATTGTGTAATTTTTGTAAGTAAAACAATGTTAGGCTGAAAAATTCGGTCATGATGTTCCAACTCGTTGGAATTCTAATTTTTACTAAATGAAAGTTTTGAATATATAGATTTATTATGTTCATTTATTGCTCACTAACAATATAATGTCGTTTATATCCCAGTCATTGGGAAGTTTGTTCAAAAATTTTAAATATTTTAAAAGTTTTTAATGATATTACAGATATTTTAAATAGTGTCTATTATCCAACTTTAAATATCTTTCTCCTTACAAGTCTTGACATCATTGAGGTATTATCAAATCCTAATAATAACAATGATTACTTTGATTTTGATGATCTTAACAATATTTTTGATGATCCTAACAAAGATTTTGATGATTCTTCAGTCGTAATAAAGAAATATGATGCATCAATGAGAAAAAAATGACTTAATTATTATAGAGGCATACTAATTACTTTATCTCATTATTTTTGTTTTAGATTCAAGGTTTAAAATAAAAGATTTGAAAAATATTTTATAAAATTATTATGTTTTATTATGTGATAAATCTGTCTTTATTTCTTCAATTGTAGATAATGTTAGAAGAATTTTACTTGATTTATACAATGATTATGTAAGTATATATAATATTCAAATAGATAATACTACACAACTCATGAATACACCAACTGGACAATCTAAGCTTCCTGCGGGTAGAAGTTGGTTAATGCAGCAAAATAAAAAAATCAAAGTTTAAGTTGCACCAATACCACCAATACTAATTCAGAAAAAAGAGTGAGGGCGCATTTGCGAAAAATGAAAGAGAGTTTTTCCGGTGCTGACTTGGATCTCGAGGGATTTGACTTTAAACCGATGTTTACTTTTGAAGTTCAAGACTTGCTATCAAAACTTCATATTCGGTCTGCCTCTACTAAAGTTAGGGAAAAACCCTTGCTTGACTCAGAACCCAGAAGGAGATGCTCGACTACCGGGCACTATGAGTTAGTTGCTTGCAGAGATAACAAAAAATCCTGGTAGGATAGTGGAAGCCCTCCCTTTCATTCCAGGCTGTGCGAAGACAAGACGGCTGTGATTGGAGTAACTAAACAGACCCCGGGGAAGGAGAGAGTGGTGACTCTCCTTCTCCAGCCAGGTTGACCGACGGTGGCTCCATACAGTGTGGGGGAACAGATTCTTATGGTGGAAAGTCGAAGCTAAGTTATATTTCTCTTCTTTCTTTTTTCAAAGTCATGATCAGGAATAATAAATTTTAAATTTCTCTATAGATGAATAGTTTTTTATCCTTGAATTATGGTAAAAATATCAAAGATTGTTTCCAATCATGTCCATTATTAAAAGAGAGATATTAACGACACCAGTCTCATTTATATTTTATTCATCCTCATTCGGAGAAGACGGTCATGTCGATTTATTTACGGCCCTGTATATGTAATGAATGAAAAAAAATAAGATATGCTATGCCGAAAAACTATTTTTATACATAATCCCAAAAAAAAAAAAAAAAAAAAAAAAAAAAGGAAGAAGAAGAAGAAAAATAGGAAATGACATCTATCAATTATTGAAACAGTTTTTTTTTTTTGGCGTGGAAATTAAGGTTGGGGTACTCAAAAAGGAGCGTCCAAGATTTATTTGAACGTCTCAAAGGAGCGTAATTTTGTGATATAGAATTTATGATTTCATCTTGAGATCTTAAATTTGAATTCAGAGAGTACGTTTTTTATAAGAACCTGAGACAGCGGAGGATTTTATCTACTCCACTTTACCCCGGAATGGATGATTTGACGGTGAAATTTTCAACGATTTCAATTTTTTTTTTTTATAATATTCGGACTTAAATTCGGTGTTTAAATGAGTTTTATGTTGTGTTTTTTTATAAAATATTATTAATAATTATTATATAAGAATTTAAGTAACTGAATTTTAAATATATGTGCATAAGTGGCGGAAAATTAAAAAAGCTGAGCACAAATATCAAATTATCATCGCTTGGTGACAATAATTAGCGGATTATCCGATTGTATAATATCGCTGATTTAATTGGCTGCTAAAAAATCACAAATTTTTTATCGATTAATCAACAGTTAATTTTTAATTGTTAATTTTTTAATAATGGCCCAAATTTTTAAGAGACCAATCTTCTTTTCCTCAATCGTCTTCTTCCATAAAATCACCCTATTTATAAAAGACCAATCTTCTTTTACTCTTTATAATTAATTTCTGACTAATCCCCAATTATTTTTTATTAATAGAAAATCAGTCATAAATTGTTCCAACTGAAGGAAATGAAATGTTGTGGATGAAATTGATTTGAACCCACTTTGAAATCTCTAACAAAAAGGTAAACAAAATAGGTTAGATCTAACAAAATACGTATTCGAATTCGAATCTGAATCCACATTAAATTTTATAGATCCAGTTCAAAAACCAATACCATGTTTTGTACATGAGTTACTGTCCTTGTCTCTGTCCGAAATATTTTATGTTGCCATAGCCGTCCCGTCCAAGTTAAAACATTCAACACGATAAAGAAGGTTCACATCAAATCTGCTCTAGTGTTGATAGCGTAATACTAGTTAAAATATTATACTTGATGAGTAAGATGCAGATCAAATTTGCTCAAGTTTTGACCGCGTCAATGCTGTTTAGCTGTTTGTTTCTCATAATTTGTTCGGAATATTATGTTGCTGTGTGTCACGACCCAAAACCGAGAGTAGCGATAACGGGGTAAATACACAAAATAAAGCTGATTTAAAGACCAGTCAAACGGTTAAAAATCACATTAAATCGATCAAAGAGTCAAAACATGATTTAGTCAAAGAGACCAAAATATAAAAATCTCAAAAACATGTATGTGGACTTTAAAACAAAAGAAAATATAAAATCATATGGAGAATATCCAAAACGTTCACACAGTTTAAATGTGAACACATGTCATGAAATAAATAATCAAAATTCAAATAGTGGTTTGACTATACAATGCATCACCTAAATAACTATACAGACTAATAATCTTAAATACAAGTCAATACCTCCAGGAATGCATTAGCACCGACGAAGCGAAGAAAGTTACTCAACACGACCCGAACACTCTCGATGAATCAAACCTGCTCCCGTTCTCCGAAGAACACACCCTCAAGCTCCGAAGCTCCAAGATCAAATTTGAAATAATAAGTTGAGGGGTGAGCAAAACCACGTGCTCACCTTAATTGGTTTTATGAAAATCCTGCGAAGATAGTAAGATATATATATATATATATATATATATATATATCACAATAAAACAATATCGATGATGTGAGTTAAGAAATAACTATAATTTATACATTTTATCAATATAAATAAAATATACATTATCGATAATATTAATCCTTTAATTAAAAACGTGTTAGTGAAATGCCACACGGGACCGCGTAACCAGACTCACAACACTAGAGCTGTAAACAAACAATGTGCTAGATAATCGGTCATCTCAAATAAGAGCCGTGAATAATCAATGTGCCACATAACAAACATGATCATATGCCACGAAAGTCTCCACATGATCAAATGCCACGACGGGGCAATAATAAACCAATCATGCGCAGGTTCGGGACTCTCACCCAGGGACACGTCATCACTGTCCAAATAGTGTCACTCAAGGCTGTGTAACAGTTGTCGCAATCGGTCAACCGGGGTCTATAAGATTGGCCAAAACAGGACTCCACAAATGCAAATGTAGCAACAGACCAATATAATATCCAAGATGTGCGCCACAACTGGACTCCACATGTACTAATTTTTAATATATCCAATTTTAATTTTATTACTAATCCAAGTTCGATCCAATTTTCATTTACACTACCATGCAGATATGTATAAAAATAAAATAATAAAACTCATAATGGTCGCATCGTGCTGCTCAGCATGCCATCCCATATTTCCATAAAACATGGCTAATCTTAAGATGTATTTCACATTATTTTCATAGGCATAAAATAATGATATATATAATCTAAAACCGCAATCAAGATGAGTACCAATTCCCTACCTCAACCCCACGCTCAAAACGCAAAATTGATCTCACAATGATGCTCAATGCGTTCAGACTATTTTATCGGTTTGACAGTTACAAAACTCTCTTCGGGTCCACCTGACATGCCTTAGGAGGCACAAGGTCCCGCTGATCGTGGACTGCCAAATGGTCACCAAAAGCGACATCTCGAAACTTGAGATGTAAAACACATCAAATCAAACTCCCGCATAATCCTAAATGAAAATCGACATGGTTCCGTTTGAATCTCGGCTTCTCATTTGCAATTCAATACCATAAATGCCCACCCGGGGTCTACAATAACCACCCAACCACACTTCAAATCCAACGCCATAATTCGAAAATAACAATTCAAAACTCAAAATTCAAATCTTAATACAATTCAAATAATCCAAAAATCGGTAAATTAAACACGTAAAAGCACGACAATTACATAAAATTAGAGTTTGGATTTGTTACCGTAAGAAATGGTCAAACCAATGCGTCAGGGATGTCGAAAGCAGCAAACAGTCTCACTCATGATAGCATGTAGGCTCTAAGTGCTGCCACAAGTGTCGGCTCATGAAGCCCATGCATCGGTGCGTCGCAACACTGCCATCACCAAAATGTTCTCGCTGCTGGCATGAGCCAACTGGTGGGGTCCACGCGCCCATCGGAGCTTCGTTTAGTTGGGAAATCACCAAAAACCGCCACAACTCTTCATGCCATGATCTCGCCGAAAAACACCCCTTCTGGTGGCATCACCACCACTAAAGTCTTCCCCACGACCTACTCTATCTTTCTCTTAGTTTTGATCACTAGAAAACGGCCACCACTGTTAGATCTCTCTCTCTTTCATGCACACGTTTGGAGGAGGAAAAGAAAAAGTAAAAGTAAAAGAAAAAAGAAATGGCCCTCATGTTGAGAGAAAGAGAGGAAGGAGAAGATATTATAATGGGCTTGAAAAATCAGTCAAATCCCTAGGTTTTGGTCAAATAAAAATTTGAATCAAACTAACGAAAATTTATCAATTGACCCTTAAAGTCAAAAATTCAAAATTTGACCAAAAACTTTTAGGTGAAAAGATAATAATAACGATATTGAAACTTTTAGAGTCATTACACTATGTATCATTACTATAATCTCATTTATATTATTTTATTTAACTTATTTAGGATTTAGGATCCTAACATAAATATAAGTACATAAACTATCCCTCCTTATCGAAGACAAACCTATATTGGGCCATGAGCTTATATTCCCATTAATATAAGCTGAATAAACTGTTATAAATTCATGGGTATAATTCATTTTTAAAAACTGATTTATAAAGAGAGAGAACCCATAAGCTTATATTCACATTATTATTATTCTATTTAACCTATATGAGATATGAGAACTTAACATTCCACCACACTTTGCGACTGCAATAATGGTCACGAAATCTCACCTATATCGATCTCATACTTGACATGATGCGTCTAATTCATACTCGCATGGTGTGTGTTTTGATACCAATTGTTATAAATTTATAGATATAACTCGTTTTTAAATACTGACTTATGAGTATGGAGAACTCATATACTCATGTTCTCATTTTTATTATTCTATTTAACTTATGTGAGATTTAGAATCCCAACAAAAATGAGAACATAAACACATGGTGTCACCACCCCCTCCTTAGAGCGGGCACAAGTCCAACCCTAGAAAGGGGTCCGCGAACCACTTCAGCTCGAGCACTTACATGTCATGCAATTGAACCCAATTTGCAAAGAAAAGATAATATTCCACAATATTCAATTCAATAAACCTCAAACAGTGTTTACATCAAAAGTGTCTGAAAATATGAAAGTTGTCCTAAATATCCTATCTCAAAAGCCAAAAGAAATGTTTGGACCAACCCACTGATGGCTGTGGCAAACGTGTCAAATCCTGGTATTGATACTGCTACTGTTGCACCGGCGAACTACCTGGGATGTTTGGGAAATTGGGGGTGAGCATAAAGAGCTCAGTATGTAAAAACACTCATACTCTCACCTCACCAACAAATATATATATATATATATATATATATATATATATATATATATATATATATATATATATATATAATTAATATCTGAAAAACAACAATTAATATATAAAAATATCTCAGGTAAAACATACTCACAACAATACATCTCAATCAAATAAGGTTTGCTATCCGGATTCGGTATAATAATGGAGAGTCTATTTCATACTCCCAAGGTTTCCCACCGTATAATCCCGCATAAATGTGCACGAGGGAGATTGGATCACACGCTTCTGCTAATCTCGCATAATCTTGCATCTCCGACCAGTATTATATTAAATCCGGAAGCATACTAATAATCTCACACAACATCCAATACAACACATCTCATCTCATTTCATCCATCAACTCATTTCAAAATCACATAATACTCAAATAATTCTATTCATAGTACAAGCATACAATTATACCCAAAATTTGTATTCACAATTTATGTTCTCATGCTATCACTTACTCAATCAATTTTCCAAACATATATGTATAAATATATTTATACTATATTACAGGAACTCATATATCAAACATCAATCAACAAACATTTATGTTAAGAGAATCATCGTGCTTTGTACTTACCTCAATCCACGTAAAACTCTCTATATCTATATGTCCTCGCTAAAATCTGGAAAAATTATAAAATTATGACCAGGTCTCTATATTTTACTAAAATTATGATTTTTCACCTAAACTTTCCAAATTTACAATTTAACCCCAATACTCTCCAATATTATCAATTTAGTCTCAAAACTTTCAGCTATCACCTATTACTCACTAAAAATCAGAATTCATACATTTAGGTCCCTAAACATGCCAATTTATGAATAAGTCGAAAACTCTCAATATATTACATTTACACCCCTAAAACTGTAAAATATAACGAACCGAGCTCCAACGACTTCAAAATTTCAGTTGGTGGTAATGGCGGATGCTTGTTGGTCACCGACGAATGATCGAACGGCGTTCACTCTCGTTTTTGGCTAGTTTCACGATAACCGAAGGTCCGAATTAGGCAAACGAGGTGTCTAACCCGCGTATCTCGACGAGCAGAAGATTCTAGTCCGGGAGGTGTTCTGCATGCACGGCAGCGCGTGGGGAGCGTGGAGCGCATGAAGGCGCGTGCGGAGGAGTCTGGTCGTCGGAACGGTGGCGTTGGCTTCGTCTCTTCGAGGGGATTCTCCTGGAGTGATCACTCATCGGAAAATGTTGCCGGAAAACGAAGAACGAGCCCTTTCTCTCTCCTGCCCACACTTTCTCTCTCTACTGATTTTGTATTTTCTCTCTCTACGTGTTTGTTTCTCTCTCTAACTGATCAAAGGATCTCTGGAATTCAATTCAATATATTGTTCACTCTCAATTGATTCACAACAACACACATACTAAAGGAATAGATTAGGTTTAGTTAGTTTTTTAAATAGGGAGGGTGGTTGAGTTTTATAGGGAGAGTGTGTGTGTAGTGATGGCAATTTCGCCTATAAATCCGCAAACCTGCAAAAACTCACCCGCAATGGGTAGGATTTGGTAAATATTAAAGCGGGTTTGGTGCAGATTTGGTAATTTAAAACAAAATTTGCTACGGGTTTGGTGCGGGTTTGGTAATTAAGCAAAATCAGCGGATACCCACTGCGGGTATCCGCACTCACAAGTTTAATTTTTTTTTGTGTTCATATCTTTAGGGCAAAAAAATCCCTCATATAAAAGGACTCACTAACTTACAATTTTTGAATTGCTCTCTCAATATTTTTGAATTACTTTTGGTCATGGTTCAATAATTTTTATGATATAAATTTAACATAATGAAGGATATTTAGCTACTGATTCATGGATGTAATTGTGATAATATGAATTTGACATTATATTATAAATTTTTAAAATTTTTATTTAGGTGTCATAATTTGCAACTGTCAAATTTTTTTTTTTTTATATTATGAAAAAGTATCAATGTTTAACTAAAAATATTATATTATTAAGAGCATAATGGAATTCAATATTTTAAAAACCCGTAAAAAAATCCGCTGGGTACCAGTGCGGGTTTGGTAATTTATTTTTATATGCGGGTGCGGGTTTGGTAATGAAAAATAAAACACGCAGTGGGTATGGTGCGGGTTTGGTAATTTATTTACATATACGGATGCGGGTTTGGAAATGACAAACTCGCACCAAACCCTACCCACCGCTATCCCTATGTGTGTGTGTGTTTGCTAATTTTTGGGGGAAGATAAAGAGAAGTGGGGGATAATGATAAATCAGCAGTTAAAATTTAAATTTAAAAAAACAAGAGACTTGGTCTCACACATGGGCACCTTGGTTACAAGCCGGTTTTTCATTTCTAGCTTTGACCATCTTGATAATGCTTACAACAAAGCGAATTGAATGTGATGTGGTAGCGGAAATTGCAAGATAATTTCCTGTTGTCGATTCCTAAAATCTACAATTTCTTCTTTAAAGTGTTGACATACGTAAACCCCAAGGGGTTGACTCAGTGGTAAAGGTTTTGGGCTTGAGTGGTTTGCTCCCTCTTAGGTTCAAGGTTCAAATCTCACTAGATGCATTTCCTTGGGGCCATGCCCCCTGGTGTAAAAAGTCAACGATTTACCCTGATCCGTGTTGGGAAACTTCTGAGGACATGAGACACAGGTCCCGGGGATTAGTCGAGGTGCATTGGTCCTCTGGCCACACGGGATCTCTAAGAATATGTAAATTTAGAAATTTTTATGTCATCAGAGCCGTTGCGTCCAAGTTAAAGCATTGAACATGACAAGATGCTACAGATCAACCGAGTTGAAATCTTGGACGTGTAATGCTGCATCCTCTTATATATAATCCAATATTCAAAATGATCACTTCTGAGCAATAAACGCCTTCCTCAGGATTCAGGAATTCCATTCCTTCTAAATGATGCCCTGGAAATTGTTGCAAGTGTTGTTATTTCTGTCTGCAGTACTCACCATCAGCTCTTCAAGTCCTCGCCGTAAGACTCTTTCTTTTTTTCCAATTTTAGTTTCTGAAATGCATAATCTCTAATTTCTAATCTAATTTAGCTTTTTATATATGGCAGCAATTGGCTACTATTCGTTGCAAATTGATTGTGGATCATCAAATGATACAGTTATGAATGATAACATAACCAAATGGCTAACTGATCAAGAGTTTATAAAAACTGGGAAAAATTTTCTCCTCACTCCCAACCAGAACTTCAATATCATGAATACCCTCAGATTTTTTCCTGATCGAACTAAAAACTGTTACAAGTTGCCACTATCTTGCGGTGGTTGCAAATTTCTATTTCGAGCCGGGTTCTTTTACGGGAACTATGATGGACTATCTAAGCCACCCAGTTTTAAATTGGAGATTGATGGCAATTTATGGGCAAACGTGACCACTTCTATGAGCCAAGAAGAGCCACTGTACCATGAAGTTATTTACACGACGAAAAAAGAAGATACAATGGTGTGTTTAGTGCGTAACAGGGATGATGAGGTTCCCTTTATTTCATCACTTGTAGTGAATTTTCTCCTGGAAGGTATGTACAGGTTAATGGAGAACAATACCGCTTTGTACCTCCACAGTAGAATCGACTATGGCGCAAACAAAACTTACGAGTGAGTGAATTATATTTATATGCAAATATTGTTACATTAGAAGCCGCTCTGATATTCTCGGGATTTAATGTCATTTTTAATTTGGAAGTTGTAGACAGACCGCCTAGCCTGTCTATAGCGAGGAACGACGGAGGTTACATCTTGTAATATTGTGTGTGTATGATACAGGAAACTTATTGATTCGCACGCAGAGTGTTGCAGCCGGATTTGGAAATCAAAAGAAATGACAGAGTATCTGAACATCACCAGAGACTTCTTCTCTGATTCATTTGTTCTGGAAGAAGATTACCCGCCATGGATCGTAATGGCTAGTGCAATCCAAGCAAAAAATGTCTCAGATTCCATATACTTACCAGTCAATTTCTCGGTTCAAGGGACAGTAAAAGCTTACTTTGTGCTCTACTTTATGGATCCCATTTATCGGTTTCCGAAAAATGAAACTATCAAGGTAGAAATTTACATAGACAGCCAAAAATTGGATGCAGTGGACGTTCCTGAATGGGCTGAGTATAGAAATGTGCACAATGTGGTCTCACTGTATCCTGTTCCAGTATCTGGTTCAGCTAACGTGACAATTTCTCCTGGAAATGGATCTACAATGGGGCCATTGCTAAATGCCATGGAAATTTACTATGCGATTGATGCGAGTCAGGATTCTAAGGGAGGACATATACAAGGCTTCTCAGTAGCACTGTGGATCATTTTACTTCATTTGCTTGCCATCCTTATTTCTTACTGATGTAAAATGTCCTTAAGCCTTGTGTTAATAGTATTGAGATGATTCTGTTTTCTGTAGTTTAAAAAGCCACACATGTTGTTAAAGTTATGGTAACTATTAAATAAAAATTATATCTATGAAAATAATTTTATTAATGATGTTTGATAATGTTGATTTTTAAAATAACAAAGGTGTTAGTTCCATTTTTATTGGCATGTGTCCGTGACAAAACAAGTTCAATTGAGTTGTAATCTTTCTTGAAGATCTTTGTGCAATTGGACTGGTTTCTGGCTGCTGTGCATCAGACATACGTTCGTGGTGCGTTCGTTGCAGTGTTCGAACGGTTGGCGTTAGTGTCACGTTCTCTATTGGGTTCGAACGGGCGCATTCCAGAGAGCAAACGTTCGAGGCACGTTCTTGTGGGGTTCGAACGGGAGCATTCCAGAGAGCTCACGTTCGTTGTGCGTTCGATTGGCGTTCGAACGAGTCTTCACAGAAAGGACGCGTTCGTGTAGCGTTCTAGTAAGCGTTCGAACGCGGCTGCGATCTGAACGCGTTTTTGGCCTGCAAAACCCTAGTTTTTCACCGTACCTATAAATATAACACTTAGCCGCCATTCCCCGTTAGTTGAAAGAGCTGAAACACTTTTCCCTTGAGCCAAATCTCTCAAAGCTTTCAACTCTCTTTGAATCCACCATTGAAGACTTCTTCATCTTCTTGTCTTCTTCATTAATGGTGTGATTCCATCTTTGATAAATCTTCAACACAACATAACCCAAAATCTCTAATCCTTTAGAGTTCTATAGGAGGAGTTTTGGTAGTCGGAGTTCCGGCGTTCAGAGGTGATACAATCTACTCAGAGACTTCAGAGGTTCTGAAGAAAACCGTGAGTCGCGGGCTTGAGGAGTTCCTTGAGTTCTTGCAGTATAGAGGTACTTGAGTCGGTGGAGTTGCCACCATAGGTCTTGACCATCGTTGTAAGTTTTTCTCGATATAGTGGATTCGGGTGGTAGCCTATACCCGGAGTGGTTTTTTACTCGGAAGAGTTTTCCACTTCGTCACCAAAATTATTGTGTTGAATTTTGTGTGATTGATTTTATTTGCTGCTTTATTTATCGTTATTGTTTTTATATTTGCAGCATATTTTATTTATTTGTTATTGTGGTTGCCTGTTAATTTGCCTGTTGCAATTCCATAGTAGCAGTAACAGGACTTATCCTGCTTATTGTTTATAATTCCGCGTAGGGTCAGAATTTAGGATAACCCCGTATTTTCAATTGGTATCAGAGCCTGAACTCGATACTTGACCCATTAGCTATGGAGCGTAGTCAACCCTTGAATTGTCCGCCATTTTTTTATGGCACAGAATATTTACATTGGAAGGTTCGCATGAAGGTGTTCCTTAAGTCCTTAGACGAGAGGGTCTGGATGACTGTTGAACACGGGTGGAAACCTCCCGTTGTTGTTGCTGATGGGGTATCTTCCCCTAAAGATAAATTGACCTGGACCAAGGACGAATTTGATGCTAGCAATAGGAACAGCAAGGTTGTTAATGCCATACATGGTGCTGTTTGTTCTGCTGAATTTAGGAGAATCTCTATGTGTGAGATAGCCAAGGATGCTTGGGACATCCTGCAGACTGTGCATGAGGGCACATTGTCTGTTAAAAATAATAGACTCCAGGATTTAGCTACTAGGTTTGAGGTCGCCAGAATGAAAGAAGATGAGACATTTGATGAGTTTTATGCTGAGATTAACGATATTGTTAACTCTAGTTTTAACCTAGGTGAGACTATTCCTACCAGTAGGATAGTTAGGAAAATCCTGAGATCCCTACCTGATAAGTTCCTACCCAAAATCACTGCCATCGAGGAAAGCAATGACCTCGATCTGCTTAATTTAGATGAACTCGTAGGAAAGCTGCAGGTTTATGAGAAAAAGCTTCATGGTTTTAGAGAGCCAAAAAAGTTTGCGATGAAAATCGCTAAGGAAGTTGTACATGATTCGTTTAGTGATGATGATACCATCAAGGATCATGATTTGGCCTTGTTTGCAAAGAAGTTTAAGAAATTTCTTAAACTTAAGAAGAGTGGCCATAGCAGTAATAGAGATAGGGAGGTTATGCCTAGAGAGAGTAGGCATAGCAGAAAAGAGTCTAGAGAGGATAGAGGTAGTAGATCCCGTGATGTCCAATGCCATGAGTGTGAAGGCTATGGGCATATTCGACCAGAGTTCCCTACATATCTCATAGCTAAAGGCAAGAAAGCCATGGCTGCCTCTCCTAGTGATTCAGAAGGTGGTTATTCTTCTGATGAGTCTCCTAAAGGCAAGAAAATTTTTATTGCCTTTACTGCTAGTGTGACTGGTGAGAGAGAGATTGTGGTTAATGATGATGATTCAGAAGTCTCTCTTAATGAGTCTGTAGATGAGGAAAGTCTTCAGGTAGCTTACGTTGAACTGTTTAATGAGAGTTTAGCTATTAAGAAGACTAACATAGAGGTCAATAAAAGGCTGAAAGCTGTTGAGATAGAAAAGAATGAAGCTCAAGCCAAATTTGAGCAAAGCCTTTTGATGTTTGATGACCTGGAGGAGAGGAATAGGGGTCTAATTGATAAGGTCCTAGCTTTAGAGACTGAACTTGAAGATACTAGAACCCAGTTGTCTGTATTTTCTAGTGAGAAAAAAAATGTGGACCGTATGTTAGGAATTATTTCTGAGCCTAACTGTGATAAGGCTTCTTCTTCCAAAGTTGTGTCTGTAACAGCTAAACATGACTTAGGTAAGAAGCATGTTGAGTGTAGTCATCTGATTCCTCCTTTTGTTCCTCGTCCTGTGACCCAACCTCGATCTAGAGGTGCTGTGGGTAAACCTCGCTCTCGTCCGAGGTTTATGCCTGTGTGCCACCACTGTGGCAAGACTGGACATATTAGGCCTAAGTGCTTCATGTTGCACAAGCAAAAGAAAAGGCCTAAGAGTGTGTCGCCTAGATTTGATTCTTTAAATCTAGCTTCTCAAGTTTCTGCATTAACTAAACAGACACAATTTTTTAGTGAGAAACTTTCTTTGTTGACTAGGAATTCTCAAGTGGATGAGGTTCCTAGAAAGGTTTGGGTGAGGAAGCAAGATGAATTCCCATCTTCCTCTGCGTGTCCTGATGGACATTATGAGAGTACACTTCGGTGTAACTCTGCTTGAAAGATGCATTTTATTTTCCCATTGCATGTGTGTGTGCGTGTGTTTTATGTTTTTGCACGTTTATTTTGTTTTCACTGCATATGGGTGTGTGTGTGTGTCTTGTTTTTGTTATATGTCCCTTGGTATATAGGATGAAAACCTGGACATAAATTTCATAGCCGATTCCGAATAGACGGTAGTATGATCTGCACTCGGGATACAACTCCACGTACCATTGGATGTTTTACAAGCTGTTTTGTGTCTTTATTTTTTTTGTGCTTTAAAACTGAAAAATCAAAAAAAAATTATATATTTTGAAAAAGACCAAAAATATTTTTATGGCTTGTTAGAGCATGAATAGCATGTGCATGTGATCCTGGTATGTAGGATATATGATTATGCATGTATGATATGCTGTTATTTTTCTTGATGCTCTATATACATAAGTGTGTGTGATAAAAACCTTTGGTATATCATGTGTTTGACCTCACATACACGTTTTTATTTTATCAAGGCTTGGTCGCATGTATGAGTTTTTGGACTGGCAATCTAATTTCTACCATACTTTGTTTACTGAATAGTGTGACATTTGACTAATTGACCTTGCTATCCCCTTGTGCAAAAGTAAAAAGAAATAATTTTTTTTAAAAAAAAAATGAGACTCAAGTGCAAAAGAGCCAAAATGGCCAAATTCAAAAGATAAGGGCAAAAACCCTTCACTCGAAAGAGTTATTAAATATGAGCTCATGATATTTTTGGGGTAAATATTATAGCATGCAACCAATGTTGCTTATTTTCAGGTCTTAGTGGTGCTGGGTTTGAACATCTATTTTGTGGACTTGGTTTGTTTAGAGATGGATTTCTTTGGCTGTGTCCAGCTCATAAAATAAGGTCTTAAGCTTTGATTTGTTGTGCACTTTATTTTTCACGCAAGTGCTTTATATGCTTTGGTGTTTATGTCATATGCATAAGTGTTGTATTTAGCCATTTTTAAAATGTTGCATATTGTTTCATGTCATAAACAGCTGAATACTGACTGGGTATCATTGTGTCAGCTTACATGCTGTTTCAGTCAGTTTTTGACAGGATTTTTATTTATCTCAGTATGTGCATGTGTGTGCTTCATGCTATTGCATACTATTTTTTTCCTTCTTGTGCACCTTTCTGAGTTTTGGTTTACTTCCCGTTTGTTATTTTGCTAACTGTTTGTGTCTGTTAGTGAGGGGGAGTAATTCATGTTTGTTCATGCTCTTGCATGTGTTTTCTCATGTTCTCCTGTTATTTTTCCTGTTTCTTTTATCCTTTGTCATTTCGTGACAAAAAGGGGGAGAGTAATATATTAAGGGGGAGTGCCTTAATATATAGGAGGGAGCCGTAGAATATCCTTTAGATATCTCCGTTTTAAGGGGAGTTAAGTTTAAGGGGGAGAAGGATTTCTACTTGTACATGTATGAGATGTTTACCTGCTTTATGGTTTACTTGATTATCTCAATGCTTTTCACGGTATATTGTTGTTTGTGGATGTTTCAGGTAGCAGGTATGTTGCTGCGGTGGCATTAATTTCAAGACTACTTTGTTAGGTGTTAGATCGAGTCCATTTGTAATAAGTCACTGTTTTGATGGTTGACAGTTGACTTTTTTCTTTTTGGGTCTATTACTGTAGTCTTTGTATTAGGTAGTGTTTTGTCACGGAATGCCAAATGGGGAGATTGTTAGTTCCATTTTTATTGGCATGTGTCCGTGACAAAACAAGTTCAATTGAGTTGTAATCTTTCTTGAAGATCTTTGTGCAATTGGACTGGTTTCTGGCTGCTGTGCATCAGACATACGTTCGTGGTGCGTTCGTTGCAGTGTTCGAACGGTTGGCGTTAGTGTCACGTTCTCTATTGGGTTCGAACGGGCATATTCCAGAGAGCAAAAGTTTGAGGCACGTTCTTGTGGGGTTCGAACGGGAGCATTCCAGAGAGCTCACGTTCGTTGTGCGTTCGATTGGCGTTCGAACGAGCCTTCACAGAAAGGGCGCGTTCGTGTAGCGTTCTAGTAAGCGTTCGAACGCGGCTGCGATCTGAACGCGTTTTTGGCCTGCAAAACCCTAGTTTTTCACCCTACCTATAAATATAACACTTAGCCGCCATTCCCCGTTAGTTGAAAGAGCTGAAACACTTTTCCCTTGAGCCAAATCTCTCAAAGCTTTCAACTCTCTTTGAATCCACCATTGAAGGCTTTTTCATCTTCTTTTCTTCTTCATTAATGGTGTGATTCCATATTTGATAAACCTTCAACACAACATAACCCAAAATCCCTAATCCTTTAGAGTTCTATAGGAGGAGTTTTGGTAGTCGGAGTTCCGGCGTTCAGAGGTGATACAATCTACTCAGAGACTTCAGAGGTTCTGAAGAAAATCGTGGGTCGCGGGCTTGAGGAGTTCCTTGAGTTCTTGTAGTATATAGGTACTTGAGTCGGTGGAGTTGCCACCATAGGTCTTGACCATCGCTGTAAGTTTTTATCGATATAGTGGATTCGGGTGGTAGCCTATACCCGGAGTGGTTTTTTACTCGGAAGAGTTTTCCATTTCGTCACCAAAATTATTGTGTTGAATTTTGTGTGATTTTTATATTTGCAGCATATTTTATTTATTTGTTATTGTGGTTGCCTGTTGCAATTTCATAGTAGCAGTAACATGACTTATCCTGCTTATTGTTTATAATTCCGCGTAGGGTCAGAATTTAGGATAACCCCGTATTTTCAAAAGGGAAATTATCATCTATCCACCCGAAAATTTGCTGATGTTCGAAAAAACACACAACTTTAAGAAAATGACATATGTATATCCAAAATTATTAAAAATGAACATTTACCACCCAAAATTTAATAACTTGTTAAAGTTATGGTCACTATGAAATAAAAATTATATCTATGAAAATAATTTTATTAATGATGTTTGATAATTATGATTTTTAAAATAAAAGGGGAAATTATTATATATTCACCTGAAAATTTGTTGACATTCGAAAGAACATACAGTTTTGAAAAAATCACATATTTATACCCAAAGTTATTAAAAATGGACATTTTCCACTCAAAATTAGGTGTTTTCCCTATTTAACTAAATTTCGGGTGGATAGATGATAAAACCTCTGCAAAAGTTATTAAATTTTGGGTGGTAAATGACCATTTTTAATAACTTTGAATGCACATATGATATTTTCTCAAATTGGTTGTTTTTTCGAATATTAACTAATTTTTGAGTGGAAATATGATATTTTCCCTATAAAAATAATAATATTGAGAAAATAGAAAAGAAAAATTAATTTTTTATATCAAACAACAGTTGAGATTGAAAAGACTTGGATTCAATTCTGAGTTGAGTTTTGTACCGAATTTTTTCTATAAATTGTGATTGATAATTATTAAATAAAAAATTAGATGTAAATTTTAACTGCATGTGGAATATTGTTGAAGGCGATAAAAAATGTATGGTAAGATTTCATACCTCTCAATGAGTTTTAGGTTTAATTCTCCAAGGTCTAATTCTGATCTGGTCCGGAAAATATGTGTTTGATGGGCCAATAAAAACTTCATGCAAGATTAACACTCTGAAACTTAAGTTAGAATCTTCCTTTCTAGTGATTCTCATTTTTTGTTTAAACAATTTACAATTCTTTTTCTTTTAAGAACTTTTCTATATTTCTATGTTCTTTTTTTTATATATATATTTTAGTGAATATTTTATTATATTTGAATGTTCCAACCCACCCTATTTTCTTCAAGTTCATTGGCTTATATAGGAGATTTTAGGTGGAGGTAACACATGTCCATTGATGGACTCATGTGAGATGCATGTTGAACATCTGTCATGTACCATGCTGATATGTAAAATTAGGTGGTATAACAATTGTCACTATGCATGCTAAACTAAGTATTCATATGTTGCGATATTTTATATCGTACCACAAGTGCACAGTGTCAAGTTTTAGTAAAGATAAGTAAGAGAGTTTCGAACCCATAGAGATTGTATTCAACTCACGCTAAGTACTATAATTGATAATCATAACTTTATTCAGAAAATAACGAAATTTAGAATAAACTAATATTAAAACTAAAAACTAAAGAAACAAGATAGTAAAATGTTTGATAAATGTAATCCAAGAAGAGATAGATTCTAGAGTTTGATTTCATCTAGCTATCCCATATGTATTTTTCATATCATTCAATCATTATTTATAAGTCAATAATCATAAAGTATTCAACCCCCTCTCCCGAGCAATAGTGAAAAGATTATTAATTACAGACTTCGATATCTCTATAAAAATTCAATAATTAACAACTCATTATGCTTTGTGATTCTGTGTTAACGACTTCGAAAGGATTATAAATTCTCCCGAACTCTGCAAATCTCCTAAGTTGTATACTATAGATCCTATTCAAAATCTCTATATTCCGAGCAATAGATTTTAAACATTCATCATCACAATTTATGGCCAACAAACAATAAGCATTAAAATCAAGAGAATATAAATAAACTGAATTATAACTTCATAAAACTCAAATTGGCAAATAATACATAGATTCAAGCATTGACTACATCATCCTCTAGAATTATTGAGTTAATTCATGACCAAATAATAAAAGAATAAAAGTAATATCATGAACATATTAGAAATCATTAGAGTTTAAAGATAGAAACATAAAGATTAAACCCGAATCGAATCATTTCGTCTTCGGACGTCACCGACTCACCGCATCCGTCTCCTCTTATCGTTCTTCAATCTTCCTATTGGATCTCTCTAAAAATATGTGTTTTGAGTCTTGAGTTATGTATTAACCTCATATCTTAGGGTTTTGGACGTGCTTATGTATTTATAGGGAAGTCCTAAAGTCATTGTGTATGTAATATCCTAAAAATTGATGATTCTCGATGACTGTCGCCACGTCACGGCGTCGGTGTAGGCATTGCATTTTCGCATGTGAAACCCGATGATGAGCGTCATTTGGAGGCACTACCTTTTGAGTCATGAAAGCCGCGGGAAACGGATATCGGAAGGGGAAATTCAGGATAAACAAGCTCACTGTCTTCGTTGGTGCTGCGTTCGTTACTTCGTTCGAACCTCGTGCAGATTGCGGACGTTCGTGCCGCGTGCGATGAGGCGTTCGAACGGAGCCGGTAATTCTGGTTTTGCTGCTAGCCTCACACCCCAGCCCATTTAGCTCCCCAAAGCCCATAAAACACATCCCAAATTAAATAAATAAATATTAAACATTAAATAAAATATTTAAATCATTTACCAATTAAATAAAATCATGCCTAATATAAATGAATCAAATATATTATATACTAAAACTAAAAATAAGATTTGCCTAATTAAAATCAATCTTAACCAATTAAAGCCAATCACATATTTGACTTCCTAATTCAATAAGATATCCACCAATTTAAAAGTATTGACTTCCTAATCTAAACCAAATTTGTCCCCCCCTCAATCTTTGACTTTCCTTGCTAAACACCAAATCCTATCCCCTCTTTAATGCCAAAATCCCTTCCCTTGTCAACCCTAACCCTTCTCTATATAAACCACCCTTCACCAAGCCTCTTGGGCCTCTCTAGTTGACGCAGATACACAAAAAAGAAGCCTTCCCATTGACGCCCATTGTAAGCAAGAAACAACAAGAATTTCTCTCCTTATCCTCCCTCCATAGCCGAAAATAACAAGCCTTCCTAAAGCCACTGAAACCAGCCCCTGCACCCCTCTAAAACACGCCCAAGTAGCCCCTAAATCACCTTAAAACAGCAGCCCAAATCACCTTAAAGTAGCAGCAAAAATCCTCCCAAAACAGTCCCCAAAATCCTTAAAAAAACAGTAACATAAAAAACTGCATAGATAATCCCAAAAATAATCACGTAATTGCACTAAGAACCCACACAAACTTGGAATAGGTTATTGAAAACGTTAAAACAGGTGGCCCGTGCAGTGAGCAGCAAGACAGAAGCCGAATAGGAGCAGAACGGAGTTCGAACCGTAAGCAAAACAGCGAAGCAGTGAGCTAGGACGTTGAACCAGTGGACCAGAAAGTTGCGGAGCTTTACCCCCTTTCGATTTCCGTGGAACGCGAGTCCGAGAGACGGCTTAAAAGGTTAGACCTGAGGGTATCTTTCACACTTATTCTCATTTTATTTTCTGGTCATTTATTTTGATTATATTTTCTGTATTTGTGGTATCTGTTGTGTGTATGATGTATGTTGTGGGTATTGGATGAATGAGAGATGTGTCAACTCTCGCGGTATATCGGATGGAAACCCGGACATAAATTTCATAGCCGATTCCGAATGGACGATAATATGATCTGTACTCGGCCCACAACTCCACGTACCGCTTGGGTAAACGGCACCATCTTTCTTTTGTTGCGTTGCTTTTGTTTATTTAGTTTTCTTTACTTGAATTCAATATGTTGTTTAGTTATGCATGATTCAACCAAGCGCATGGGCTTAGTGAGTTAGTTCAAATGTCCTCCATTTGGGAGACAAAGAGCCGAAAAGGCCACCTTTGTGACACTACTTCGCCGCGCTGGTTGATGTGTGTTCGGTTGGATGCGAGATACGTTCAATCGGGCATACTTAGTTTGATGTTATTGAGTTTATCTTTTATGTACGGTTCAATCAAGCGCATGGGCTTAGTAAGTGGAATGAAAGATCCCTTATGGGGAGGGGTTAAAACCCGTTACCACGATGCTTTGCCGCGCCGGTTGATGTGTGTTCCGATTGGATGTCAGATGTGTTCAATCGGGCATACTTGGTTGATATGATTGGTTCTATTCTTGTATGTGTGATGTGACGCGCATGGGCTTAGTATATTGGTCTAAAGGTCCTCTCTTTGAGAGATCAAGAGCCCCAAAAGGTCACCTTTATGGCAGTACTTCGCCGCGCCCTTTTATTTTGTGTTTATGTATTGCGCATCAGGTCTGTTCCCGTTCGAACGTGTTTACGAACGCAACTCGAACGCGCATGTGTTTTTGCCTTATCATGTGTCAGGTCTCATTTCCATTCGAACGCGTTAACAAACGCCATACGAACGTGAGCATTATGCCTCATATCCGTTCGAACGCATAACAAACGCCATACGAACGTGAGCATTCTGTCTCATTTCCGTTCGAACGCGTTTACGAACACTACTCGAACGTGAGCATTCTGTTTCATTTCCGTTCGAACGCGTTTACGAACGCTACTCGAACGTGAACATTCTGTTTCATTTCCGTTCGAACGCGTTTACGAACGCTACACGAACGCGAACACACTGAACTGAGTCTTTTTCATTAGATTTCATGCATAGTTTTCCTAGTAGCTATCTCCACATGTATAAATGCAAATATGTTGATGTATTACCATTCATATGCTTGTGTCATGATAACATTTGAGTATTATTTCTTGCGGTATATCGGATGGAAACCCAGACGTAAATTTCGTAGCCGATTTCGAATGGACGGTAGTACGGTCTGTACTTGGGCTACAATTCCACGTACCGCTTGGAAAAGTGCCCATATGTGTGCTTGTATGGTTAACATGTGTGCTTGTATGGTTAATATGTGTGCTTGTGTTTTCCTGAATGTGATATGCAAGTAAAGTTGTATGTTAGTTGCTATCTTGATATACGTTAAGCATGCAAATTTAAATGTAAGATATATGTGAAATGCGTACATAAGTTTTATTTTACACATGAGAATTTAGAAGCATGATACTCTTAGAAATAAGTGTTACTTAAGCTTGATTAAATTATTACATAAATCCTTTCATTACAAGTGACATAAGTAATGGACCATTCCGAACCCAACGGTTTGAGGTCTTCCCTTGCGAGGGGTGAGTGCGGCCTTAAATCTTTGTCCCGGTTCACACCGGGTGGTGACTCCATGTTATTCAGTACTTCCCAAACTAGGCCGCGAGCCTAGGAACGGCGTCGCCCAGGTCCTGTGTCCTACAGTCGGAAAATGGAGTCGCGGCGTTGAACTTGCGGAAAATATGTATGTGAGTCACTGAAGGGGCGTCGCAACAATAGAAGTGGGCATCGCGACGCCAGACATAATTTCTGATTTGCTGATTTCTGCTATTCCCGTGTGCTTCCGATGCTTCCGTAGGGTCCCAAAACAAGTCAAATTGCCCCAAGATCCATGTTTCAATGCTTCCTACAAATAAAACATAAAAGAAACTACAAAATACATTAAATGGCACGGAACCTAACAAAATAATAAGTTAAGAATGCCGAAATAAGTATGTATAAATTGCACTTATCAGCATGCCAAGTTAAGTGGATTGCATTAAAGTTCAACAGTCTTAGGCGATGGCATCATGTACTCTGGAATATTGATTTGGGATTAGAGTATTTCCATCTCGGAGTTCGGAGTCGGAGTACTCTCATTTTGGAGTCCAAAGTCCGGAGTACTTCCATCCTGGAGTACTGAGTACTCTCATGCCAGAATACTTTCATTCCAAAATGTTATTACTTCTAGATTATGTCCAAATTTTAATTCCATTAAGAAATTTGTTGAGGAAGATCAATAGAGTAGCGATTCAGCTTCATTAAGGAATTTGTCGAGGAAGATCAATAGAATAGCCTCACGTGGCCAATAGAACATAGTTAAAATTAGACACGTATAATTGCTATTAAAATAAATTATGAAAAAGCTTAGAATTACTGGATCCAAATTCTGTCATAAATCTACTTTTAATAAATTAATATGCTATGCTGAAAAATTTCTTTATACCCACCTTTTCATAAACCGAATACTTTATTCTATAAAAAGGAAGAAATAGAAATATACACATCACATCTAATTAATTATTGAAACACTTTTGTTTTTTTCGTGGAAATTAAGGTTGGGCAACTCAAAAGAAACTTCATACGGTGCCCAAATAATATAGCCACTACGAGAATACCCATACCCACCAGTTATAATTTCTTTCCCTTTTTTATTTTTTATTTTTTATTTTTTAAATCCCACATCACTTTAAAAGAAACAGGGTATCTCCAATATTAGTTAGTACATTGTTTCGTTTGTTACAGTTGGTGAAGGATAAATTCATAAAAGATTTTCATTAATTCAATTAAATATCAAATAAAAACACAAAATCCATTAGAAAATTGATATATTGTCTCCTATAGCTTTAAGTTCAACCCATGTGTGGTAAGGTCAATCCCAAGAGAGAGGGATGTGAGATCAGGATCGTTTTTTTTGGAAATATTACCGTCAAATCATCTGAGCCGAGATTAAGCGGAGCATGTAAAACATATGGTTGTCTCAATCTCTTATAAGAAATACATCTTATGTACTCGAATTCAGAATTTGACAACCAAGTCCTAAATTTTTTACCACCAAATCATACTCATTACGACATCACTCATCTTTATTACGCTTAACAAGCAAAGCAAGCCAAATTGAAATGTGCTAACTGATCGCGATTTTATAAATCTATCACACAAGCGCACATATCGCTCAAGTAATATAATGACAGAAAGTCGAATGTCAAACTCACAAAGACTTAATATTTCTCTTATTAATATCAAGACTAATCTACTTAGCTTAAACTAAACTATTGGGAATGAAAGTTGATTTATCGAAATTTAATTGAAATTAAATAAAACGAAAATAACAGACTTTGAAAACCATATAGATAGAAGAACTTAGAGTTGCGACTTTACATAAGCATGCATACAATGAGTCCATACACTTTTTATTAATTGAGTTGTTGTTACTAATTATTAACCTAAAATACTAAACTATTCACAAGCATATTTTGATGGTCATGTAAATATATTCAGAATAATTAAATTAACTATATGTCTATATTAATTACATTAAACTGAATTTATTAAGGCCAGGTTCTAATATTAGCTACGTATGCCCTTTAGGTATATGTCTATCATGCAATGAAATCTATTTAACGAAAAAATGACACGTTTTTATTCTCACGGCAAATCCAACTTTCATCCTTCGAGTTTCTAAGGATTTATCAAGAATATTCTATTGTTGGCCAAAAAATAAAATAAGCATCAAAGCACATAAAATAATAAATAATCAATAACAATCTCAAAAGAATACAAATATGCAAATAATTAATTAAACATGTTTGTAATCCATTACAACAATAGATTTAATGAATTAGATACTCATAATATTCAATAAAATCATGATAATCATTAATACAGGGTAAAGAACGTATAAAAATAAAGTTAGAGTGAAATTGGAAGAAAAAACTATCGTTTCAACTCCACCGCATGTTGAAGCACTCATTCTTGCCTTGTTCTAGGTGTTATTCTATACTCTTGGATATTCCAAAATATGTTATGAGGCTTGATAATAGTTTTTGGGATGCACTTGTGTTTATATAGGAGGTTCATGGGGTGTTTCCTACTTAAAAATCGAATTCTGGACGGATTTGGGAAAAATCTCTCGTGTAACGACGTGCGAAACGCGTCGCGACTCAATTTGCTCGTCTTTGGCGCGTTGCGATGCTCAATGGGCATCGTCGTGACGTGCCAAATTGACCACTTCTCTGTTCACAATGTGCTCATGCACGTGTCTCGATGCGCTTCAGGTGTCGTGTCACACGTTTTGACTTCGATTTTTTTCCGATTTGCTCTGTATCTTGCCGTTTTCATTTCTAATTAATTTTGTTGAATCGCGATATTATTTTGACCTG
This sequence comes from Zanthoxylum bungeanum, assembly GCA_019454045.1. Lineage (NCBI taxonomy): Eukaryota > Viridiplantae > Streptophyta > Magnoliopsida > Sapindales > Rutaceae > Zanthoxylum > Zanthoxylum bungeanum. Next base: position 31,477 of record SKCR01034381.1, read on the forward strand.
CAAAACGCACCCAAAACACATCTTTGCTCATAAATCCCGAGATCACCCATAAAACATTAAAATAAATGAGCGAAAAATATAAGGATATTAACCGCTTATCACTGACTCTATGCTCATGATTTACTACTGCATTATTATTGGTGAAACTAATCACATGAATTATGAATTTACTCTCACTTCCAATTCCCACTACAAGTGCATACTGATATGAATATTTTTATGTTTTTTAAGTTATGTTTCAGGAACCAAATCAAACTAAATAAAGTTTTTTTTTTAATTAAATGGAGTCGATTATATGAATCTTTTGACGTCATGTGTTCTATCTAAAATCATTGATTCATCCAATTCCATAAAACATATGTATCTTTTTATGATTTCTGTCAATGTCAACTTAGACATTCCTATTTCTCGCTTGACATATGATAGCATCGTTTACTATAATTTTTTCATTGGATCACTTAAAAGTTTACGTTGAATATACCCGAATCATTTTATCATTAATTCTCTCATATTCTCATCAATCGATGCTAGAAGAGAAGTTAAATTAGTTGTTAGATAATGGCTCAAGCATGTTGATTACATCAAGTGTGAAAAATAATGATCGAAAGTAACACACCACAAGTTAATCCCAACAAATTTATGTTGTAAATTCTTCATATATTAGTAGTTTGGATGTAGGAGGGACATGTCCTCTAGTATTTGAAAGAACATACTTAAGTCTCCAATGATGCATGAAAGGGGTATAACCCTTAGGAGGGTTACACCACAATCCAAATGGTGCCCTCAAAGGCACCATTCCATGTCTTTATAAGGGAGACATCTTGTTCATTTCATGAGATCCGGTTTTCATCCAAAGATTTGAGTCTCATATTGTCTTCTTGATTATGAGAGAGTACCACCATATTTCAAGTTCGAGATCTTGTTAAGGAGTGTCCCTTGAACAGGAGGAATCCAGATTATCCTGAGAGAACATTGGCCACAAATCCGTAGAGCACTGAAACAAAGCTGATAAGTTCTTAAGGACAGAGAATCTTCTCGATCCGAACTACTGGTTTTTCGTCTTTGTAACAAGGTTTTTCTTATTCTCAAGTTTTAAGGTTTTCTAGGGTTTATGCATATTAGATTTATTTTTTCTGGTTTGATTTGTTTGGAGGCATGTTGATTTGTTGTTTAATGACACTAATCGGCCAATAATTTCACATCAATTTAACAAGGCCAGAGTTCGCTTTGGTTTAGGCTGTCGTCTAAAATTTTATCCCAAAAAATAATAATATTTTCTAATTGATTAATTAATTATGATGAAGAGTTGATAAAATTATAAAATTATTATATCGTAGTAAATATCTACTTAATCATTGTTGTTTTTCATACAAATAATTTGATTATTTTCTTTTCCCAAATGTACGGGCCAAATTTGGTCCAAGGGCAATTTCGATCTTTTGCTTCGGGCCCAATGATGAGTGCACCCCAGACTCAGGATCCAGGCCCGGATTGCCACCTCAAAGAGCCAGGTCTCATAAAGTCTGAGTGGGCCCAAAGATGTTTAGAAAAACCATATCCATTGAACACCAACATCATCGCCCAACCCATAACCGAAGGACCTTCCATATGCCAATCTACAAAACGCCCAGGCTCCATTCATAACCCATCCGTTCCAGCCTACAACGGGCAAAATGTAGTAATTGCTCCTCATGAAGTCGACCGTTACCATGACCCAACAGAAGAGCAATCAAAGGGCAATAAAGGCACACGTTACTGGAGCATGTATAGATATGAAACGAGGCTCCAGGAGGAGGGGACATTCAACTTCTAGCTCTCCTACTCATATCTTTAGAACACTCTCACTCAAGCTCACAACATCTCCTACCTACCGCCCTCACGGCAGTCTACGGGGATCAAGGTAACATCTGACCTAGTTCATCTTCCTACGACTTTTTGCACCTCATTATCATCGCTGACTTGGGCGTCAGAGTGCCTATGGCACCCACCACACCGGTGGGCAGACCCTTCACGCTCACCATACCTCTTTGTTTTGTAGGATCGCCAGTGCCCCTCTCTACGAAATCTCGATTGTGGACCTCGGGCGAAAATCGATGTCTACACAAAAATACTTTTATTTGAACTTATTTTACTCTCATTATTTTTTATGTTGATTCTGTATTAATATTTTTCTTCTTGTTAAAAAATACATAAATAAATAGATGCATATGTGATCATCATAACATCATTTTTTTTCAAATCTTATATATTATTTTTTAATTATTTTTTAATTTTTAAAAATTCGTCTTCTTTTTCTTTTTTTAAGATAGAAAAATATTGGTATTTTTTTTTAACAATAGTCCATAATTTAATTATTAAAAGTATCTACAAAAAATGTGTATAAAAATATATTTAATAAGGTTTGGACAAAAACTTTCACCTGATGCCTTTGAAAAAGTTTGAGTAGTTCTTAGTTTATACTTTTTTAAAAAATGAAATTTATTCATATATAAAAACATCATAATGATGTAATTAAACAGCCATAACAGCTCAAATATAAACTTAGGAAAATTTTAAGACTGAAGCTATGTTAGGATAAACCTAACAATATAAAACAATATATGTACTATGAATTCCCCGTGACCTATAGAGATATATATTCACACCTAAAATTATTTAAGAACATAAGGAATTATGAGACCGACATGATCTCCCTACCTCAGCCTCAATGCAAAGTCGGTGACTACAAATCCCTAGATAGAAGTGAAATAACATAATACACATTGTATATAAAACTTTTACAATAATATACAATCAATATAATACATGACAACTTATAGATATACGAGACTGTGCAAATATCACGATAAACATCGTTAAGATCCAGTCTCCACCACCAGATCTACTCATTTCCCCACACCAAATCCTTTGTATACCGATGAAAAGAGAATTATTGTTGCATAAAATAGAAAATAAAAACCAACATCATTTGATCACATCCAATGTGAGGGCATGTCTATGATATCTTTCGATATCCGTATCAATAGGATAAAAAAAATCTAAACAATGATTATTGATTTTTAATTTTTTAATATTAAATATCTAAAATTCATATATCAGTTATAATTTCGACGATATAAATTTTAAGTTCAATAGCTCCATTTTAGATTCAATAATCTAAATTTTAATTTTATTACCTTTCGACTCAAAATGTGAATATGTGAACTCCTAAAGTTCCTTAAGTGTAAACCCGTTCAAATTATGTGTGAGGATGTGGAGGTGGTATATCATGTGCCGGGTGTATATGTCTTCTCTCTCACAGCAGGCGGGCCCCACATACTGTGAGAGAGAAGGCATATACACCCGGCACATAATATAATTTTCGGAGGCTGTGAGCCACAACAGACAAAAACAATTTTTAAAATTTATTTTATCAAATCAACTACAGTTAAACAATTGGCTTACAAAAAAAATAAAATTTAAATAAATAAAATTAGTCAACCTCTCTGGGCTCCACAATTATTTCTATCATGGACTTGACTCCACAATATAAAAACCCTAAATTTACTATTTTACCCAACCAAGGCAACAACTCACTAATAGTCTTTATTTCCACCACTCTAACATCAATAAACCCACATACTTGTAGACTTTTAGTGGTGGTGGAGTTATAATATATTTTTCATTGTCTTTTACTTGTCATCTGACCCACCTCCATTACCTCTGCACATAAATAAAATGAAAATTATCTCAAGTCGATCTCAAATGAAATAAAAATTCGAAAATATTATAATTACAAGTGGGCAGAGGTTGATTCGGTTCGATTTCAGAGTGAACCGAACGAAAACTGATAGGTTTGTAATTGCATAAATCGAACGAAAACCGAAATTTGAAATCGAACCGAACAGTTCTGTTTGGTTCCAATCAGTAACCCATAAATCGATCGGTTTGGTTCCATTTTAATCGATTCACCCACAAAATTTAATCAATTAACCCACGATTCGGTTCGGTTCACGATTTTATAAACTGATCGGTTCACGAGTCTGATTCACAATTCGAACCAAAACGATCGATTTAACTCAAACATAAACCGAATCGATATTTTCGGGTCGATTCGATTCGATTATTTTATCCACCCCTAATTATAATATTTTTGATTTTATTATTTTTCTATCCAGAGTTTCAAAAGTATATCGATTCCCACATTTTTAAGGTACAAACATATAATTTTTCTTGTACATTTTCAAGTGGAATATGATACACTTTTGTAACTTCGAGTGGAAAAATACATATTTTTACCACATTGGGTGGAAAAATAAAAAATAATAATAATATTTTGGATTTTCACCTGTGAACTAAAGATAATTTCCCTAAATAAAAACAACCATCTTCATAAATTTTCTATTTATTTATTTTGTTTCAACAGTTTTACTTTCCCTACAATGCATTTAGATTCGGAATTGAATTAAATTTTATACTAATTTTTCAAATAAATTATAATTAATAGTTATTATATAATAATTTAAATATAATTAAATTTTAACCCTAAATTATTCCATTTGAGATATTAGATTCATTACTTAGCAGGCTGGCAGCTGGTTTATATTCAAATTACAAATCTTGTTCTTTTGACTTGAATCTGTTTTTTTCTTTTTTTCTTTTTTGTCTTTTACAACATCCATTAAGTTTAATAGAATAAAATAAAAATCCTTGGAATCTAGTTGTCACTTACCACAAACCCAGCTTGTCCTTAGCTAGATTTGTGCAATGTAATGATTTTTTTATTTTTTATTTTTCCAAATTTTAAGAGGGTACTTGTATTGAAACCCTTTTCAAACTCCAATAGGGTTCTCTCTTTGTTGGAGCTCACATTATATTCAAAGGTACCATCTTTTTTCTTCTTGATTTCAGCTCTGTTTCTGATTCATATCAAGAATTTTAGTATTAGAATCCCTGGTTTTAATTTCTATTCAAGCTCTTTACATTTTAATCAAATTCAAGATTTTGTGATGATGGATAATAGAGGGTTTCATTTCATAATCTGGGTTGTGTCAGTTTTATGCTGTGTATGCTTATGCTCTTGTCAGTTTAATCCAGTTGATAATTACCTTATTGACTGTGGATCACTCACCAATACTACAGTAGGTAACCGAGTTTTTGTACCTGATAATTCAGCTTCAAAGTTACTTTCAACCCCACAAAATGTTATTGCCAATACTTCAAAATCTGTAGCTTCCTCAGATGATTCACAGCTTTATCAAACAGCTAGAATTTTCACTGGATCCTCAAAGTACACCTTTTCAATTAGTCGCCGTGGTAGGCACTGGATTCGCCTTTACTTCTATCCATTTGATTACCAAAGTTACAATATGAGCCAATCTAATTTTTCTGTTTCCACCAAAGACCATGTCCTCCTTAGCAATTTCGTTGTGAGGTCTAATGATGTTAAAGAGTTTTCGGTGAATGTAACCTCTGATAATCTTGATGTTATCTTCATTCCTTCAAATAATTCATTCGCATTTGTAAATGCCTTAGAGGTAGTTTCAGTTCCCGACCAGCTCATTACTGATGATGCCTCCTCCATTAGCCCGCCTGGAAGATATCAAGGCTTGATTTTTCAGGCATTCGAGACTGTTCATAGGGTGAACATGGGGGGACCTATGATTACCGCTGAGAATGATACCCTTTCGCGAACTTGGGTTCCTGATCAAAGTTTTCTATTGAATAAGAATCTTGCAAAATCTATATCTAAGATTCCAGCTGTCAAGTATGTTCCAGGTGGCGCAACTCGGGAAGTTGCTCCAAATACTGTTTATGGTACTGCTACCAAGATGGACTCAGACAACGACCCCAACAGCAATTTCAACGTCACCTGGGAATTCAATGTGGACTCAGGATTTCAATATCTTGTTCGGTTTCACTTTTGTGATATTGTCAGTGATAGTCTGAACCAGCTTTACTTCAATGTTTATATCGACTCCTGGCTTGCTGTTAGAGATCTTGATCTAAGTACTACGTAGCTAACACGTTGGCTGCCGCATACTATATAGATCTGGTTACAGTTCGAACAGCTAGCAGTAAACTTCATATAAGTATCGGTCCATCTACTCTCCCCGACATTTATCCTGATGCCATTCTAAATGGGCTGGAGATCATGAAAATGAATAGCTTGGATGGCAGCCTCAGTGGGATCATCCCTGACAGCCCTAATTCTAGCTCAAAAAAGAATGTTGGTATGATTGTAGGAGTAACCATTGGGATATTTGTTGCATTGTTGGGGGCTGGAATTCTTTTTTTGTTCTGCAGGAAAAAAAGACAATTGGCACGGCAAGGACATTCGAAGACATGGATGCCTTTATCCATTAATGGAGGAAATTCTCACACAATGGGAAGTAAATACTCTCATGGAACCACCACTAGTGTATATTCTAACCTGGGGTACTGCTTCCCTTTTGCCGCTGTTCAAGAAGCCACGAACAACTTTGACGAGAGTTGGGTTATTGGGATTGGTGGTTTTGGAAAGGTATACAAGGGAGAGCTAAATGATGGCTTGAAAGTGGCTGTTAAGAGGGGAAATCCGAAGTCCCAGCAGGGACTTGCAGAGTTCCAAACAGAGATTGAGATGTTGTCTCAGTTCCGGCACCGACATCTTGTTTCATTGATTGGATATTGTGATGATAAGAACGAGATGATCTTGATTTATGAATATATGGAAAATGGGACCCTCAAGAGTCATCTCTACGGCTCAGGTCTTCCGAGCTTGAGTTGGAAACAGAGACTTGAGATTTGCATTGGATCTGCTAGAGGACTTCATTACCTTCACACTGGCTATGCAAAAGCAGTTATTCATCGTGATGTGAAGTCTGCAAATATCTTACTTGATGAGAACCTAATGGCAAAAGTTGCTGATTTTGGACTATCCAAGACAGGACCTGAAATTGATCAAACCCATGTGAGCACTGCAGTGAAAGGAAGCTTCGGGTATCTTGATCCAGAATATTTCAGAAGGCAACAACTAACTGAGAAATCAGATGTATATTCATTCGGGGTGGTTCTATTTGAAGTTCTTTGTGCAAGACCTGTTATAGATCCAACCCTTCCTAGGGAAATGGTGAACTTAGCTGAATGGGCAATGAAATGGCAGAAGAGGGGGCAGCTGGATCAAATCATTGACCCTACGCTCGCAGGAAAAATTAGACCGGATTCTCTTCGCAAGTTTGGAGAAACTGCTGAGAAATGCTTGGCTGACTTTGGTGTTGACAGACCATCAATGGGAGATGTCTTGTGGAACCTGGAATATGCACTTCAACTTCAGGAGGCAGTTGTTCAAGGTGATCCAGATGAAAACAGTACTAATTTAATCGGCGACCTCTCTCCGCAAATCCACAATTTCAGCCAGGTTGATACTAGTGTTAATGCTGCTGCTGCTGCACAGTCTGATGAGTCAGTGGTGGATGATCTCTCAGATGTTTCAATGAGTAGGGTGTTCTCACAGCTTGTCAAGTCCGAGGGCAGGTGATTTATCAGGATTCCACGAGTTTAGCTCCTCCTATGGTTTGTGATCTGATCTACCACTGCTTTTCACACGCAATTATTCTTTATATTTTCTTCATTTCGTACCATAAGGTCATTGATGTCGCTTTTAATAGATCATTGAACAAACCAAAGGAGGCTGTGGCCATATTTCATATCCTGTCATAAACTGAATTGATTCGGTAAGTCTGCTATCGAAACTGCGAGTTTCTCATGTACAGCAGGATCATTTGGTCTAGCGAGTTTAGAGAATTGATGAGAGTGTTGTGTTTCAAAATTTTCAATTAGCCTTGTTTTATGTCTGCTTATGATTTATATGAAGTAACCATTTATACCAAGTTTTTATATTCTTATGCCTAAATAGTAATATACGATTAATATTCAGTTATATTTAAATTATTATTTAATAATTATTGATGATAATTTATTAAAAAAAAAAAAACTCGATACAAAACTCAGTTCAACACTGAACTTAGGTCTCTAGAAAAGTTGCTATGGGAATATGAACATAGAATCTATTTCCAGATCTAGAGAATGTGCCGTTGCTTGTTTTTAACCTTTTCTTTTAATAAACAATTGGAGTTCATGTTACTTGGGAATCCTTTAAAATACATTTATAGAATTTGGGAAGTTGTTCATATACTTGAATCTTGATATGGAGAATTTAATCTTGATATTCGGTTTGGTTTGGTTTGATAATTTAGTTCGGTTTGGTTATATTTATATATTATAACTGATTATATCAAAGGATAAAGTTATTAAACACGATATATTAATTTACGATATCTAATAATGACATTTTGAGATATTATCATTTATTTGTAAAGAATTTTTCAATTTATAATTAAGAATCATGCATATTATTTAATTCAATAATCTCGAATCAAATATAATTTTATTAAGTGAGGAATTGTCAAAGAACATAATAATTTTATCATGGTCTATACCATAATCTCAATCTATAGTGTGTGAATAGCCTTGCATATAAAGAAACCATTTAAAAAAAGTGTCAACATTTGCTAAGGGGTGGACAGTTTGAGTTCGGTTCGGTTCGATTTTTGTCAAATTTCAATTTGGTACGGTTCGATTTAGGAGTTTGGAATCATTAGATTTTTAATAAAATTTCGGTTTGATTCGATTCAAACTCAACCACGAATTTCAGGGGAACTGACCCCTAATTTTGTCTTGCCCCCCAATATACGGTTACAAATCATTTCGGAAATTAATCTCCCCTCAGGTAGTCACTAATATTTTTTTCTTAAATATTAGTGAGTCCTAATTTGGGATTATAAATCTTGACTGTCACAATAAGATGATCTAAATTGTCCACATAGATTCTTGATTTTAAATATCAGTAGACTAAATGTAATTAAAAAAAAAATCCCATTTCAGAAGTTAGAAATAGATATTTAGAATCCATTATGATACCAATTATTGATTATTTAGATGTAGATAAGTGCATTCTTACATACTCTTAACAAAATTTGATGTGAATGTCCATTTATAAAATAATCTAAAGTCTTGTTTATTTTGTCAGAGATTATAAATTAACTTATAAGTTATAGAACAGACACTAAAATCTAAATCAACATAAAAAATAATCTCATATTGTGAGATTATGATTTTATGAACGTTGAGCATTAACGCTAGCGTTAATTTACCAATTTGGTGTTAAACGAACATTTAATTTTTTTTTAGAAACGTAATTTAAGTAGAACAAGTAAAATCTTTGACTATCTCAGGTTCTTACAAAAAAACACACTCCTTGAATTCGAACCCAAAACCTGTAAGCCAAATTCTAAATCATATATTAACATATTATTATATATATGAACCGCTTTCTAACAATAATGATTTGGAATCATGAATTGAAGCAAATGAGTTTATAATTTACAAGAAGCCTTTCGGTCCATGCATTATTATTATTTCGGTATTCATGATAATGACCTAATGCTAATGGTATACATATTATCGTTTTATTATTATTATTATTTTTTGATAATCGGGGTGTCCGGGCCAGCTTACGCGCACCTCGACTAATCCCCGGAACCTGTGCCCCATGCCCTCAGAAGTTTCCCAACACAGATCAGGGTAAGTCGCTGGCTTTTCAGCCCATGAGGCATGATCCCAATGAAATGCATCTAGTGAGATTCGAACCTTGAATCTGAGAGGGAGCAAACCACTCAAGCCCAAAGTCTTTACCACTGAACCAACCCCTTGGGGTATATTATCGTTTTATGTTCAGCATGTATGAATCCTTTTTTGGTTTCACGCTCTTAATTATTATTATCCTTTGGTTCATGTGGAGGATAAAATAAAATAGAAATTATCAATTGTATACTTAATATTTGACATGTTATAAAAAATATATAATTTTTTCATCAGTCCATTAAAAGATTGAAAAGTGTGTCAAAAATATAATAAATTTGGACATACGATTGAAAAATATATCAAACATAAGATCTATATCTATTATATGATAGATAAATATTTGTTATATTTTTTAATCTCTCTAGATGGATTAGTCTCTAAATATGATTGATGATTTCCCTAAAATAAATTTTAATGTCACTTTTGATCATGATATATATACAATTATATATCTCGTGAGTTGGTTGTTTTATGCTATCAAGCAAGGATAGAATATATCTACATATGCACATCTCCATCAAAAGATATTATCTTAAACTTTTTGTAGTTTTTTTTCCTCTCTCTCTCTCTCTTTTATTTTTTATCTTTACACAATTAGTAGTATACTCGTATAGTCTTAGAATATATGTTTAAGACCTTAGGTCTGTTAAATGAAACAATCAACGAATTCAATTATTTTTATTGAAACAATAACTTGCAAATAAAATACAAAACAGAAACAGTAACTTACAAAACAAGAAACAAAACAATAAACACACTGACTAGATTGAGGCTAGCGTAATGCTATGTCCTATAACAGAATTCCGCCCCTACTCTTGTGCTTGTAGTTCTTCTGACGTCTGCCACCAGGATCCAACAATCTGAAAATCGAAATTCTGCACGGAAAATCGACCTCTGGTGAATCTTTAGATGTTATTTTGTATTTCGTTTTATTTCACAGATTATAGATAGTATCAATGTTTTTCCAAAAATAAGTACTTCTCTCTGCAAACCATACTGTTCTATATATAGTGACAGTTGGGAACAGTTGATGATGAAATGGTGTGACTCATTCTCAGTTTGATTGAAGGTATCAAATCCAAAATAATCAAAAAAGAAAACGTTTTTCAGGGAGGCTAATTAATATATATTAAATATATTAATTGTCATGCCAACCATACACCAAAGCTCAAGCCCAAGCCCAAGCCTTATCATCCAATTTAATATAAGTGTGCAAAGTCCACTTATAAACTTTCCATATTCTCTTTACATTTCCACTGTGTGATTCATATCACTATTTAATATACAAATTCTTACAAGGTCATCTTACGAAGGCTTGCAACTATTTTTGTCAATTTAATTAACGTGTTTTTGGCAATGTTGAATTCTTACACTTCATTCAGTATCTACAGTCCCATAAAATTTAATTATCAGGTTTTGAGTTCAAGTTCAGATGATACGTTTTTTGTAAGAGCTTATGACAATCGATGATTATATTTATTTCATTTAAGTCAAGTAATTTGACCGCGAATATTCATGACATGGTATTAGAATTAAAATTTCGTTAATGTGATATTCTTTATATATATTTAAAGTTTTTGGGTGGATTGCTCCTGATGGACTGATCAAACCTAGTTAAAAAATTAACCATCAAAAGATAAGATATGTGCAATAAAATATATATAAGACATACGCTTTTTATAAAAATGTGGAGTTAAAAAGTTGCATGATATGGAAGGATCATGGAAGTATTAAAAAAAATATTTATTCCTTCATAGCATATTCAATTAACTGAGCCATTGCACATAATATAGACAAATGTAATGAAATTGCAGGTTGATTTTCATTAAGAAAAAGGTATATTTAATATAAAAAAAATTATCATTTTATACTTATAATTAATTTCATTAATTCTTTAATCTAATATATTTGTGAAATAACAATTAAATTTATGTTTTATATAATTTTATTGTGATTTTTATTTCTTGTGTAGGTAAAATATTGTTTTGCAAGCTCAACAAGCAAAATAGATATGAGATCTAAATCCAAGACCCAGGAAATCCAAAAGAGTGTGACGGCCAAGCCACGCCGATTAGGGACGTAATTAATAAGTTAATGAACTTAATGTAATGAATATATTTTCCATTTATAGGTAAATAAGTTTGATTTAATAAATGTATTTGTCATTTCTATGAAGTGAATGAACTTGATTTAATAAATGTATTTGTTATTTCTAAATTAATGAATTTGATCTAATGAACGTCTAGGAGGTGAATGAGGTGAATGAATGTGATATATAATGAATGTATTTGTTCCATGTAATGGATTTGCTATTGTTATCACTATAAATATACGCATAACTTTATATTTTGTCAAAAAATCTACTCAAATGACACATGTTATCTAAGCATGTTAAATATTAAAAATTTACTAGATTACATGGTAGTATGAAGCCATATTCACGTTTGTGGGGCAATTGAAATTTGAAAGATTGGAAGACTTATACAAATACATCATGTAATTTTCGAGGCCTAGACCTAGATTTGACGGATAATATGTCCTGTTAAAATCATTTTTTTTTTAATTTTTTTAGATGATTAAGACATTACGATTTTCTTTGGTGTTTATTTTATTCTTTCATTTGCTTCTACTAGTTTGCACAATATTTATCTCATGTATGTGTTATACCTTAAAATATGTTATTTACTTATAATGTTTATCTTCTATAACTTCAACAACGTGCGGGTACTCATCTAGTATTTATAGTAAAAAGCTAGACAGTTTAATAAAAAAATATTTGATAATTAATCGGAAAGGGTATAATTGATGTTTAGTATCACTGAGAATAAAAAATTAATCGGAAAGGGTATAATTGATGTTTAGAGGCTCTCTTTACACGCACGCCTGTATGTGTGTAAATCATAACCAGATTTGGAGTTGGTTTGCTTTGAACCAATGTGTACCCACATGTCATGTGTACACGAATGTGGCTCAAATCGAACTTGGCTCGAATTAGCTTTAGTTTTGCTAATTTTTCTTTAATTTTTGCTGGATTTTCATTTATTGTAACAATAGGTAGCAATCATGATGTGCCCATAATGTCTCTATTGATTATGATATTCAATGGAGAGTAAATCCTCTTGTTGTTATGAAATTGAACGAGTTTTGTCTTCTGATTTATTTTATAAACACACAAAAAGATAGTGTCAATGAGCATTATTATTTTTCCCTAAAAATACAAGAGCCGAGACACTTTTCTTGGACAAACCGAGAGTAATTTTTTCTCTTTTCATACAGTTAAGTTCAACCCACAAATCTAGTTCGCTTATATAATCAATCACCCCCTTTTTTGGGAGTCTAAATCTTCTGTTCCATCAATTATGTTTCACTTCATGCTCCACCAATCAAATTTGGACAACTAATATCTCTCATTAAATGAGAGAACTCTGATTTTAACACTCACCAATCAAATTTAATGAGAGATATTAGTTGTCCAAATTTGATTGGTGGAGCACAATTGATGAGATAGAAGATTTGGACCAATTTCTGAGACTGTGTCTTAGGAGGTTTGGAACTGTTAAGGAATGTCAAGGAATATGGAATCAATATCTAAAATAGAATTCATAGTACCATTAGAATTCATGATTTTATTATATTTTCATATTATATACAGATTTCCTATATTCATTATTATTGTTCATTACTATAGGATTCATTTTCTATTTTGGTTTTCTATGTAGCCTATATATCGACATTTACCATTGTAAATTCATATAGAGTGAATTCAATACTTTCTTTCATTATCTAACATGGTATCAGACACCAGGCTATCCTTTTTCTAGTTTCACTCTCTCTGATTCTCATCGGCGCGTGGGGGATCATGTCTACCATAATTGCGTGACCCTCACGCGCCCTTCATTGCCTACCACCACATTGTTTTTCCCATGCGCCACCCCTTCGCGCCACCCATTCACAAGTGTGTTCTGGCCGGCTCCTTTCAAGTTTCGACTCTCTTTAAGATTTTGCTTCCGCTCTCTGTCGGGTTTTGGCTCTCTTTCGGGATTTCGCTCCCTCTATAGCTTCGGCACTTTGGGCTTCAGCTCTCTTTCGAGATTTCGCTCCCTCTCCGCTTTGGCTCTCTTTCGGGATTTCGCTCCCTTTTCGGCTTCGGTTTTATTTCGGGATTTCGATCCCTCTCCGACTTCAGCTCTCTTTCGGGATTTCACTCCTTTTTCGGCTTCGGCTTTATTTCGGGATTTCGCTTCCTCTCGGGCTTCGGCTCTCTTTCAGGATTTCGCTCCCTCTCGGGCTTCGGCTCTCTTTCGGGATTTCGCTCCCTTTTTCGGCTTCGGCTTTATTTCGGGATTTCGCTCTCTTTCAGGCTTCGGCTCTCTTTCGGGATTTCGCTCTCTCTCTGGCTTCGGCACTCTCGAGTTTCGGCTCTCTTTCGGGATTTCGCTCTCTCTCTGGCTTCGGCTCTTTTTCGGGATTTCGCTCCCTTTTCGGCTTCGGCATCCTTTTAGACTTCGACTCCCCCTTCGGGCTTTGTAGGTTAAAGCTCTCCTACTTCGGCATCATTTTGGCCTTCGGCTCCCCCCTTCGGGCTTCATAGGTTAAAGCTCTCAGGCTTCGGCATCCTCTTGGGCTTCGGCTCCCCCTTCGGGCTTCGTAGGTTAAAGCTCATCGATTATCTCAAGGTTTCCAACCTCCAAGTTTCAAGATTTTCGGTTTCAGAACCCCGCTCTCCGATTTCAAGATGCAACCTCAAGCTTACTCCTTCGTTACCAGCTTGAGTTTGAGGGGTGTTAAGGAATGTTAAGGAATATGGAATCAATATCCAAAATAGAATTCCTAGTACCATTATGATTCATGATTTTATTATATTTTCCTATTATATACAGATTTTCTATATTCATTATTATTGTTCATTACTATAAGATTCCTTTTCTATTTTGGTTTTCTATGTAACCTATATATCGGCCTTTACCATTGTAAATTCATATAGAGTAAATTCAAGACTTTCTTTCATTATCTAACAAGAACCTTACACGTGTACTAACATCTACATATTATTAGCCAAATTTGAATGCTCAGATTATTTGAGAATTTTGGTCCGATAGAGCTAGGAAGGATAGAACATAAAATCTGTAAAAAAATAAATAGACCGAGCGTAAAATATAAATAAATTAAATAGGTTATAAAATTTCAATTCAATATTGTATTTTTTTTTTCCAGAAATAAATTAAATCTGACTTCAATCTGAATGCAATTGAGACTCTCCATAATTTTGTTATGCTCTTCCTCATCATCAGAACAGTACTGCTTATGATCGCCATATTTTGGGCACAACTAATTCCCATATCTTCTCTTCTTCATTAATAGAACGATAAAAACTTGAATCATTAGCCTTGATAATGATCTTATTTTTGATTTTCTCAAAGTCTTTATCTGAATCATACACATCATATAGAATCTCAGACCTGTAACCGTGTGATTCCCTGTCATATGTTCCCACACACAGCGCTGCCACCGTTGATTTGCTGGGCAACTGGATTGAAGTTTCATTTTCAGGGGCAATGCATGTTGCTATGTCAGAAACATAATTTTCATAGCAGGTAATACAAGCTGGCCTTCTTGAGCCGTTTTGGTTTATCAGAACCAATGTGTTTGCCATACTTGATGAAGTTACTGACAGAAGAAAAATGGCAATGGCTGCAATGAGGAACTTCATGGCTAAAAGCTTAAAAAAAAAAGAAAAAATGTTATGATTCTTTGTTGCTGTCAACGTATATGCATGCATGAAATCTTTATATAAGCTTGTTTTTTCTGTTTCAATTTATGGGGTTATTATAATATAAATGCACCAGTTATTCAATTATTCTATTCTGTAAAAATAAATATCTTAAATTTAACTTTCTTGTAGTTTCATTTTTTTTATCAGTAACCTCTCCTATTGGTTAATGGTTATTAATTAATGAAAATTTAATATTTTGTAATGAAAACATGGTATAATGGATGTATCTGCGATATTGGTGTAAGATTATCTCTTAAACAAAATTTTTACTAAGTCGTTAAAAATTTAGAAAGGTATAATATGGAAATTCTACTGGAGCAAATATAACTTTATATATGATTATAGTCTGTTAACGAAATGGGAATTTTTTGTACCCATGGGGCGTGGTTTGGTGGTGTAAGGTTCATGATCTCACCCTGAGATCTTGGGTTCGAATCCAGGGAGTACATGAGTTTCTTGTAAGAGCCTGGGACAGTCGTGGGTTTTATCTGCTCCGCTTAAGCCCATAAATGATGGTTTGGCGGCGGGGTTTCCAACGTTTCCAAAATAATAATAAAAAAAGAAATGGAAAATTTTTATTGGAGAACAAAATTTTGAGTACGCAAGGGCAATGATAAATACATGTGAGGAAAGTTTAGAAAAACTATAATATGGATTGAAAGTCGTTAAAAATTTAGAAAGCTATAATATGGAAATTCCACTGGAGCATATATAAGTCTACTATATATTGCCCGTGCCTCCGTCACGGTGTTTACAAGAATTTACAGAGAGATTAAAATTCTGTTATTTAATTTGTTTGTTAATTTTCAGAGATATTCTATCATGAAATTATTTTATTTTTGAATTAAATGATTTTATTCTTTAATATATTTGGTAGATTTCATTTTCCATTTTTATAGAGATTCTATAATGGAAGGATTCTTTATCAGCCGTTAAATTATAATGAAATGATTTGAGCGGCCAATTAAGCCACATAAAGATAGTATTTGGATACATTATCTCTCTTAATCCTAACCATTGGTTGTCTTCTCTTTCCTCCCACACCATTGTGCTTTATAATATAGATATATGATTATAGTCTGTTAATGAAATGAGAATTTTTTTTGTCCCCATGGGGCGTGATTTGGTGGTGTAGGGCCCATGATCTCACATTGAGATCCTGGGTTCGAAACAGTCGTGAGTTTTACCTGCTCTACTTAAGCCCATAAGTGATGATTTGACGGCAGGATTTCCAATGATTCCAACAAAAAATGAAAATTTTTATTGAAATAACAAAATTTTGAGTACGCAAGGGCAATGATAAATACATGTGAGGAAAGTTTAGAAAAACTATAATATGGATTGAAAGGATGTATATTCATATTCATCTTTTGTGCATATGGGTAACGGTTAATTTACTTCATAAAAATTTTGGGTAGAAAACATGAGGTTTAGGTTAAAACTTTGCTTATATGGGTGGGGAGAAGATAATACAACTATCTAATGATATCTTAACCTGAGTTTGGTAGAAAGTATTGCATTGAAATTATAAACTAGTTTATAAACTGTAGAACAAACTTAGAATATAAGTTAACGTTAACGCTAGGATAGAAAAATAATCTCGTGTTTCTTAATGTCTCGACTTTTAGCTAACTTAAGCTATCGCCTAAGGCCTCACCCTAAATACAAGGCCCCATATAAATTTGTGTCTATATATTTAAGTGTATTATAAAGTTATTATTAATTTTTATGTGAAAAATAACAAAATTTCTCTAATTGATTATTTAATTATATTATAGAATTATTGAAATTATTCAATTATTATATTTTAGTAAATTATTATTCTTGTATATTTCTTATTTTCTAAACAAATAATATGATTATTTTTTTTCCAAAAATATATCTAATTTAACAAGGTCTCGCTAAATAATTTCGTCTAAGACCGCAAAAAAACATGAGCCTAAGCTATAGAATCAAAAGGGATCTCTCCATTTTGGTTTACAGTTCAGCAGATGTATTAGGATCAGCATGGAAACGTTCATAATCAATGTTGAAAATACAGGTGAATAGGTGTAAAATACTGAATTTGTTTTTAACAACACTATTTAAGACAAGTATTAGAATAATATTTTTATAGCTAAGAACATATATGATTAATTCTATTTAAAGTCACACTCATTACAAGAATTTACAGTTTTAGAGACGAAAATTAATGACGGAATAATCAATTTCAAAATTTAGCGACGCAATAGACATAAAATTGAAACAGTTAATGAAATTAGAGACGGAATTTAGCGACAAAAAAATTTCATCTCTAAAAAGAGCGACAAAGAATAATTTTGTCTCTATTGAGCGACGCTACTTTAATTTGGAAACAACATGTTTCTGTTGCTGATACGTCTCTAATAGAGACGGAATAATTATTCCGTCTCTAAATAGAAATGGATTATCTATTTCGTAGCTAATATTAAATTTTTATTTTAAATAAAAACGAAATTGTTTCGTCTCTAATTAGAAACGTAATTGTTC